>CABFVZ010002175.1:85496-131442 GCA_902151445.1 Timema monikensis
TTAAAATAATTAATTAGTAAACTTGTTGCTAAAAGTACAAAAAAAACCCACCCAGGATAGATTCCGAAAGGGAAAAATAATTTTTTTTTTTTTTTAAATTGAATCCGCTTCAGCGGCCAGACGGTCTAAGACATCACTCTCGAGTTAGACTGGCCTGATGAAGATTGAGAGATTGGAGATCGTACCCTGGCCGATTTTACTGAGGGTGCATTTTCCTAAATAGTTTCTCACCCTCCTTCCACGCAAAAGTGGGCAGACTAACCCTCTAAAATACTTTCTTACTCATCCCTAACCCATTAGAGTAATTATCATATATACCTATAGACTAAACAGGTAGTAAGACGCGAATATGTATATATTAAACACAATTTTATTTTGTAAAGTAAAACCACACACAATAATTGTCTAATTATAATCGGGAAAGTAAAATTTAAAGATGGACAGTTTTAAGAAACTATACGAAAGATATTATTATTTATTTTTAACAACTATTTCAATTTTATGTCAGTATGTTTACGATCACAGTTTCTTTCTGGTTGGGTGGACAAGAAAGAAGGTGAGGAAGTTTATGTTGTGTGGGTGGGTTGGTTGGTATATGTGTGGGGATGGACCAGCGAGAAGACCGACGTAGGGTTTCATAACGTGAGAAAGCTATATATCATGCCAGGCAAGTATAAACGTTTAGGAGGTAGTTGGAACTTGCCATGTGTTCATCACACCCTGCAAGCACTAGGGATCATGGCGTTATTACTTCGCATAGCACACAGACAGCGAATGAAATATTGTACTGGTTGAAATGTAATTAGTTTATTTTATTTTGGGGGTTTAAAAAAATAAATTATACTCTTAATAAAGTCAGCAAGATAAGACAAATATATTTCGATAGTTACATTATGTTACGTTTTAATGTTAAATTAAATATAGTATTCTGAAGAAAGAAAATCAACTCAATTTTATAAAAGCTATATAAAAGTTCATACAACTAGTTCATTTCATTAATTTTAAATTTTGTTATATTCTCATTAATTCGAATTCAAGTTATACAAAATACGGACTATTTTAAGAACAACTGGTTACACAAACTATCTCGCATTGGCCAATTTAAGTTGTATCATAAATATATAAATAAATATTTTATTTGAATTATAACATTTTATCAAATTCTTTTGGGATTAGTTAACCAGATGTATCGAGTTATCATATATAAATTTATCTCTCTAACAAAACAATGTATTGTAAAAATGGAAAACTATCTATTCCAAAATTTAATGTTGTAATTTGTTCGCCAAGCCTACACATTTTGTATAGTAATGCTTTTAATTTTATGACGTTATAAACCATTCTTTAAGATGCTTGTTAAACTGACATAAAAAATGTGACGATATTGTTTATCTATGAGTAACCTTTTTCAAAACATATTTACAGCCCCATAACTTCACTTATATTTACAGGTATAGGTTAGGGGTGAAGTAATAAAAAGAAGATTAATGTAAACGTTACTCTTCTTAATATTATATTTTGTAAACTACTTACAACGTGAAGGACCATGTTTTCCTACACCAAGCAACCAATTCAACGTTTCCAATTGTTGTACGATAAAATGTTATATGGTGCGAGAAGTTTCAACCTCCCTCCCAGTTTATTGCTGGGGTACGTCGGATTGAGGGGGTTTATATGGCTTACTACGGCTAAGGCGAAGGTTGCAGGAATATAAAGACACACTCCCCTTCGTTCATACTTGAGTCACGTATTGTCAGTGAAGACCTAGAGACCCATCGTCTCTGTTATAAGCTCCAAAGCTGAATCGTGGAATAACTCAACCGGATCATAATGATAGGGACAGCGCTCCTTAAAGGGGATGAAACGTCATATATATATATATGACATTGAGGGGAGACCATCTTTAAGTATGTGATGCATCTAGGAGGCACATGAGTGGAGGGAATGAAAGGAAGAATAAAAAAAGTTACGGTGCTACAAACAGACTCTCTTTTATCTTAAAGTAAAGACATCTACCAAGAACTAGTTTTTGTGAAACGAATTAATATATATTGTAGCAGTAACATGATGTAACAAAGAGAATCGCATTCCAACCAAAGAGCATAACAACCAATCAAACGTTTTCAAAGATCACCACAAAATAATATTTATATTTGCTTATAACTCAGAAACTATCGGTTTTATAAGTAAACATTTCCTTAAAAAAAAATATTACAACTTCACACTTATAAGCTATTTTATATCCCAAATAGTTGCGAAGAAATGATACAAAATTAAAAGGGTCTGCTTATGTAAATACCTTAAAAAAATTTCATGGATAAATGAGAGTTTCCATTTTATTCGTAATGTTAAAATTAATTTTTTTTTATCTAACTTGTTAGAATGGATTTAGTAAAAAGAGAGTTCATTTTTTTTTCGCCTTTCATTAAACTACCCTTAAATTTAGGGTTATATATTTAATTTTAAAAATTCCTCGGTGGAACCTTATGAAAACTCTAGATACGAAGTTTTAGTCCAATCGGTAAAATGTTTTCAGCTCTGGTCCGAGGTGCAGACGGACAGATGACATCACGAAAAATACTTTTTCAGTTTTAGGGGATCACGAAACGTCGAAATTTATCAAAGTTTAGAAGTTCAATTCTTTTGAAGATCACAATACTTCTCTCTCCAAAGGGTTAAGAGAAACTAAAAAAATGGGTGTGTGTACTTATGTACGCGCGTGAGAAGTTATACTTCTTTGGCATCTTTAATTAATATTTAGTATTAATTATGTTAAATAATAATATTTTAATTTATATCAATAAATAATACATACGGATAATTAAACTCAATTATATTGGAGCACTTGAAAAAGTCTATAAGCACAATTTTTTCACTAATATTTACGAATAGTAAATAATATTAATCAAAATATTCAATTTAAATCACTACTGAATATAATTTATTAGCACATATATAATTCGCACTTGTATGAAACTAAAACACGTGTTGTGAATGTAGAAACTAGAAACATGTGGATAAATATTATATATATGAAAACAGTGATCAGAGGCGACGAGCGTACCAACATGCGCGACTAACAGAGGTTCTATTTCTATTTTGTTGGTAGCTTTTTTTTTTCGAGACTTAATGAGCGGTTTACCTTCAACCTGTTACTTTTGTGTTACAGTGATGCGCGCGCATCTTAAAATTTCACTCTCATCATTTTTTCATAACGCGCCTAAAGAAGTATAACTTCAAAAAAGAATGAATGAGGCAGTAAAAGATCAGAAATTTTCCACTGTGCAAGAAACGCAAGAGCGGATATTTTTCATCCCAAACGAGTATATATAGAATGAAAGGAACACTTACGGAATTTTAGAGCAATATGAAAAAATATTGATTTATTTGACAACAGTAAAGGCTATTGTGAACGAATTTGGTAGATTTAATCATATACTTTATTGTCTGTCCCTCAAACAGGCTATTTATTAGATAAATTGTTTGTCCTATAAGTTTGATAAAAGGAATCATTTTATTATTGTAAGTTTTTGTCTTTTAAATTTTATTATTTTATTTGAAAAGTTACATAAATATAACTAAATGTGTCTGTATAGATGTATATAAATACATACATAGCTATATATCTTACTAATATTATAAATGTGAAAGTTTGTGTGTTTGGATGTTTGTTACTCAATCACGCCAAAACTGCTGAACGGATTCAAATGAAACTTTGTACGTTGGTAGAATATGTCCTGGAATAAGATATAGGACTATTCCCAACCTTTGATTTTAAATAATAATAAATATATGATTATAATGTGATTTAAATAATGTTATTTAAGAATTTGTGATTTAATATTTTGTAATTAAATTAAATAGTAATTAATGTGACGTAGTTTCATACTATTGATTATTAATCAATAAGTGATTTTTTTGGTATATATTTAGAAAAAAATATTATTTCATTTATTTATTTATCTTACTAATTATGAAGGTAAAAATAAAAAATAAAAAATTTATAATCGTAAACTTATAGGAAATATTTAAAAGTGAAAATTAAAATACGGCAAAATTATGTACAGCTAGAACTGAGAAAAACGCATAGATATTTGAAAAAAATAAAGTTTGATTTATGACCAAAACAGTTTAGTTAAAAATTAAAAGATTTTATCAATTATTGCGGGCAAAGCCGCGACGGGTAAAAGCTAGTAGTTATATATAATTATATATATAAATTACATCTATATATCAATATTGAAAAAAAAAACTGCTTTGACTTCAAAATCAGTTTTTTAAACCAATTAAAGTATGTATTGACAATAATATTCTTATAGGAATATAATAATTTTAGAAAGGTTTTAAAAAAATCCTTTTTCCTTTTTTTTTATCAAAATGATTTAGTTTATGGTGGTTGTGTGTCGATAATTGGCGAAAGGTTTTTTACGTTCACCACCTTTTGAAAGTCATTGAACGAACATAGGCTATCAAGCTTACCAGTGGTGTATTAAACATTGTGTTTCCTTTTGAGATCGATAGAAGCTTTCTCGGATTTTCCTTTGAGCAAACAACACTAGGGAGCAAAGAGCATCTGTAATTGGAGCAGGGTTTTGTTTACACGGTCTGACTGCATACCCCGGGTGGTTTCCTCACGTGATTGATGGTGAGATGGTTCCGTTGAACGACGTATTTGCTAAATTGATGTGGTAAAATGATTTAAAATAAGAACAAATAGAGGGGAAAATAATATCTTATGCTTTAGAATACAATATAAATGTTACGTAATGTAATAAAATATAGATAAAGTATAATTTTCTTTATAGATAAAGTTTAAAGCTTCAAACAACTACTGTAACACTTTATATAAAAAGTAAGAATAAGTAATTAAAACTCCAATGCGTAAACTTGCAATAAAGCTATACTGACCGAGTAGACACCAATGTTAGTGATGAGAGTGCCAACATTTGCAAATAGAGGGTGTAATATGATTTAGCACAATGAACCCTACGGTCATTGATATCAGTTTTTTAGACCATGGCTACTACTTATTGAAGTTATACTTCTTTAGGCGCGTTATGAAAAAATGATGAGAGTGAAATTTTAAGATGCGCTCGCATCACTGTAACACAAAAGTAACAGGTTGAAGCTAAACCGCTCATTAAGTCTCGGAAAAAAAAGCTACCAACAAAATAGAAATAGAACCTCTGTTAGTCGCGCATGTTGGTACGCTCATAGAGAAATGTATACTATGTTATTCCTTTCTCTATGGTACGCTCGTCGCCTCTGATCACTGTTTTCATATATATAATATTTATCCACATGTTTCTAGTTTCTACATTCACAACACGTGTTTTAGTTTCATACAAGTGTGAATTATATATGTGCTAATAAATTACATTCAGTAGTGATTTAAATTGAATATTTTGATTAATATTATTTACTTCAAATGCTCCAATATAATTGAGGTTAACTATCCGTATGTATTATTTATTGATATAAATTAAAATATAATTATTTAACATAATTAATACTAAATATTATCATTTTATTGTAATTAATTATTTGCATGCAATTAAAAACTATTTTTTAATGATGCCAAAGAAGTATAACTTCTCACGCGCGTACATAAGTACATACACCCATTTTTTAATCAAGTAGCTTCTCATTTGTCTTCACAAGGTTGAGTTTGACCGCCCTCAAGGCACACTGCTTCACAGAAAATTTCTAACCGATGATCGAACCTGGCACATCTAGATATATAATCAGAAACTCTGACCCCTTTACTACAGAGGCAGTCTAATTAAGTCGTTATAAGAATGCATGTTTCTATTATAGTAGAACTAAAAGACTTTAATCTATAAAACTAGAAGTCAACTATGAAAAGATTTTGTTGGTTGTTTCAAAGAGTAGAACATAAATAAATAATTATGTAAACTTATGTAAGGTCATATATTTCATTGGAATAAACTCACAACAAATCATTATTCGGGGAAACAAAATTATAGTTAACACTAATGACTATAGTAATAATTGTTGTTGTTGTTGAGTGTTAATAAAAAAATAATCGTTGAGAAATTATCTACAAAGTAGCATTTGTCGGTGGATAATATATATATATATATAATACAAATTCCCTCTATTAAACATATGTATTGTAAGATCAAATCCAATTACGTATTTCTCTTACACACATTGTTCTTAATATTACGTTGTTACTTAATGTTGAAAATAGTGACAATACATTTGTATATATTCCCGGTAATGAGTGACACCTTAAGTGTTGCTTAGTATTGACTTAACTCTAAATGCCCCATATAAAATATGTACAGAATAACAAAACAACGTTAAATAATTAAGAACCGCAGCATGTGACAGCTGTGTATGGAAGGTATAGGCATTACCAAGATAGACCCGTGAGATAAAAATCAATGCAATATGTGCTACGGGAGTGTATGGAGGGTAGAGGCATAACCAAGATAGCCCCGTGAGATAGAAATCAATGCAATATGTGCTACGGGAGTGTATGGAAGGTAGAAGCATTACATAGAAAACCCCGCGAGATAGAAATTAATGTAGCATGTGCTACAGTTGTGTGTCGAAGATAGACGCATTGGCGATAGCGCCTGGTGAAATCTAAATAAATGCAATTTGTGTTAAATTTGTGTAAGAAATTTAGAAGCACAATAAAGGGCTTCCTATTAGATAGAAATAGAGCCAAACTAATTTTATTCGCCAATGAAAATGATATGTAAGAAAAATGCAGAGTTCACTTCAAGCTAAAAGGTTTATATTGAGCCTTATTTTCAGCTGAATGCCCAAGCTTCTAAAGAATAAGCAAATAGCTCATAACTAAGCTACAGCTAGGGAAGGAAAGGCATTGGGCGATCTGAAACAGAATTTTAATTTGTAATATGTGCTAGTATTCATGAGCGCTAGTAGTTATTTACTACTCGTGGTCCTTCTTTCTTTGAAGAAAGATTTATGAAAGGGCAAACATACTCATTAGTGAGCGTAGGGTAGATCACAATTATTTTTATATAATGTATAAATTTTAATTCCTGAAATATGTTTTGAAAAATTAGATATTGTCATTTTTGTTTTAATTTTATATCGATAAAAATTTAGTGTATGATCAAATATTTAATTCAAATATATTATTTTATAACAATTCATTTTAATATGAAAAATATGAAATATATACTATCAAGAGTTTTTCCACAAAAATATTGTTAAAGTAACTAACTAAACTTTGTTCAAACTTTCATGGCAGAAACTAATTGAAAGGTGAGGGTCAATGAACGTTTTCTTTAAAAAAAGTTGAGAGTAAAGAAGTTAGTAAAGAAGAGGCTGTGAAAAAAACCATGTAAAGAAGACAAACAGAGAATCGTGCCATGCAGCCAATAATTGAACCTGGGAAGCAGACAGTGATCACTTCATAAACAATTCATGAATCCCTTAGAGATTCTTCTTCCTTATTCATAATGTTTACTCCACAATTCTAACCAAGTTCAAATAACTTTAAAAAAATAGTCGTCTTTGACTTTTACAGCCAGTGAAAATTGATATGATGATCCATATACAATTATGATAAGTAGTTTGGATGAAATCCTCTTTTGAAGTTGTATATGCAAAAGGCTAAATAATTAGTAGCAAAATAGTTATATATTTATGGTATCTAAATATACTACCAGGTATCATATATTTTAATTGATATACACGGCTGTATTTACATGAGACTAACAGTTATGAAGTTTCAAAGCCCTTAATACAATACTTATTTATCATAAAATTTCTAAATGTGAGCCTATTAAAAATTACAATTTATTTTATGAAGGTTATATCTATGTTTATCACCATTAATCATAATCTCAAGGGTACAACATTTAAGTTAAAACATGGTTAATAAATCGGATAACGTTAAACTTTAGTCTGATTTTTAAATTATACAACTTAGAATATAGGGTTTAAAATCCTTAAAGGCACTCATATATCTTTTGCCTCCGTTTGTGGCGAGATCCATTTCAAAAATAGGAAACAATATCTTAAATAATGCTGGGCCTATAAACAACTGCAATGCATTTCTACTAAAATCATACATATATACAAAATATATTATTATATTTCAAAACATATTAGAACAGTTTTATAACCCAGACAAACATATGCTAAATTCTAGCAATATAGCTGAACGAAATATATATATATTTTTTAATATAAAAATATATTATAAATATATTTAATTTATATATTTTAAAATTAAGTATTTATTATTCTAAATGTTTACAGAAATAAGATAAATAATAAATTCTCAGTAGAAATGGTAGATTATAAGTTTAATAAAAATGCAATTATTTGCACATGCAACAATGTAACAATATTAACATTAATCAGTCTACTAATAACATAAAAAGTAAATAAATAAATACATTTAAAAAAAACTTTTATAAAAGACTGAACAAATGTTTAGTAACATAAATTCATTTATAAAATTTGAACTAGGCATACAACTATTATTATAACTTAACAATTGTCACCTAGTATACCGGTAAAATTTTACTTTAATATTTATCTTTATTAATGTTTGATCTGAAAAGGAATGTTTTAAATCTCATTTAGAGTAGCATATAACAATAATAGATTTATTATTTATTATTGCGAAATTGTATTAGATATTAATACTATCCTTCTAGTATAAATGTTAAATGAAAACTTGAAAATGGTTTTTACAAAATTTAAACAATACTAAACTTTTGGCAATGCAATACCGTAATTCATAAACATTCTTAATTACCTTAAAATTTTCTTAAACTAGTTCATTTCTCTATATTTTGAAGTTTGTGAAACTATGATTACATATTACGATAAAAGCTTAGTATCTTTTAGAGTATAAATTCATTTATGACTAAAAAATCAAAGACAGTTACGATACAAATTTCAGAATAAGGAGCAGATGTTATATTTTATATCATCGAAAGATTTTTTCAGTCAATTAGTTCTTATATATTTTTATTATTTTTTCTCATTCTCATAACTATTCACACATATAACATTCAAAAGTTTTTATTGTTTTCAGTTAGAAGAAACCAATATTAATTCATGTATTGCTGATGGTGACAGAGATACATTTTATTTTTGCAAAGGACATATTTTGTTTTAAACATTTTCTCCCGCAGAATGTATACATTTTTAATAAATTTTAATAATTCTATAAAAACTTTATAATTCTGTTAGAAATTAAATTTTCTTCCGATTATTTTTTATAAATTGTCAGAATAATTTTTTTGTTTTGTATTGCACTTATTTTATTCGAAATCCCAATTTCATACGTATTTTATGATACATTTCTGATCACAGTTGCACACGTTTAAAGTGCCCATAGCAGTTTGTTTGATAGTTATAACTATTTTTCACAGTTTCATGTTATAGTGTTTTTCCATGATAAGCAGAACTTGTTAAAACTGTACCTGTGATATATTATCAGCTATCATCACTTCGGTTTTCATTTGAGCAATCATACATAGGGTATTTTCTACATGAATAACAAGTAATTTTATGTTCGTTGATACTTGGGAAATTAAAGTAGTATTGATTAATGAGAACCAGTAAACCCCTGCAAGACTTTCGCACATTCAACCTTCCCCTCCTCTGCCCCCCCCCCCCCCNCCCCCCAAAAAAGATTTTTTCTTTTGTTGAGTTGTTGAAATTAAATACTCAACGAAGTGTATACACAAAATAGCAAAGAGAGTTTATTTTCGGTAGTTGATAAATAAATATTGTTAGATTTTTCTTTTAACTTAAATTCTAAACAAACAATGTGTTTTAACTTAAACTGAGTATATTATGTCAGAAGTCGGTAAAAAAATCTTATCCACTGATACCTTATTCATCGCTGTAAGCTTTGTTATTAGTTTATAAAAAGGGATATTGAAAACAGAAATAATATATAGGATAATTATCAGGCACAGCTTAAGCAAACCTTTCTTCCCATGGCAGCATATCATGTCAAGTCACGACAAACCAAACCACGCCACTAGGTCCGCCAGTCACAGTTAAGTGACTTGATAACGTTATTGAATATGATTCTTCAATAAACAAAAATACAATAAATATACCTAATTTTACCCCCAAGTATCCAAATTGATGGACATGGATGGTCTTCGGTGGTTTGTGTTGTAATTTTCTCGCTAAGCGATATATTGGTTTTTATTGTAGATGTAGATTAAACCGTTAAAATAATCAATACCGATAGTGATTGTACCTTTGTGCTGTTATACTTTTTATAGTTTTCTTTTAGATAGAGTAAGACACCCTAGCATCTACAAGCCCCACTATTTAATATTTCTCCTAATATTTATGTTAGCTTTATAGTTTTGAAACCACTTCTTACTAACCTTTAGTGTTGTATGCAAATTATGCTAATGGTTTATGAGAGTAAGTATACGGAGAGTCTAAAATCGTTTAGCAAAAACCAACATCAGTACATCCAACTAGAATAAATAAAACCAATCTTTCCATCATTGGAAGTCCAGTCCATTGCGAGAGTACGCCTTAAGCCACGCGGCCACCGAAGCGGGTGAAGTTTATATAAAATTGAATAATATACTATGTGTAAAAGTAAAATTATTCTAATAATAATAATAATTTAGGGATATAAAACTTAATCAACCAAAAGTATTATTGTAATAATTAATCTAACCTAAGAAGTAAACAATCATATTCTCATATAAAACTGAATACCTTACAGTTAATAATGAAGGTACATTTTTAGACCAAAATAAATCTATTGTTTAAATAATAGTGTACACTATACCGTATATGTTAACATACAATAAAGGTAGCATATCATCCATACTATTGTGTTGTTTATTAAAATGAAGTGCTTATGTCATTATAATAAATCAAGTTATACACTTTGATATTTATCAACATTTTAGTTTTTGGCTACATTTTGAAATATGCAAATAGAACCTTTAGACATAAATCTACACAAGAAAATAAATTCAATCAATTTTTTTTTCTTGAGGACTAGGGAAAAGGAATTCTAATAATATTAAATAAAAATCTAAAATCTAATTTGAAAGACATGTGAGTATAAGAATATAGTCTTAGAAGATATATTTAGATTCGCCAATGGGCGAATAAAAAATATACCTTTTCTAAATACTTGAGAGCTCAAAAATAAAAATAAGTATTGCACCAATATTGAACCTTGTAATAATAATAAAAATTAATTTGTGGAAAATTAACTATAAAAAGGACAGTGACTCAATTAGTGATCTATTCAAGAACATTCATACTCATTAGAGATACAATGTGATTAACATATTGTACAAAATATTGGTGACCAAAATTTGTTTGGATTAAGGAAATAAGCTTTATCACCTGTGTGTTAAGAAAATGGCAAAGTCTAAACAATTTAATTAATTAAATGTGCATTCTTCCAAAAAAAATGATCCACTCAGCTAACACATTTGAAAACATACTTTTAACTAGGGGTATGTTGGCTATATTTACGGTTCCCTGACTTGGTGGATCTTTACTTTAGAAGTGGAGCAGATTTTGGTTAGTAGAAAGTGGGTACTCTACATTAACGTGTCGTGGAGTGTAACCACAGCAAGCAAATCTTGGTGCTGTACCTGGGATATGAAGACTACCACATGAATCCCATTTGACCAATAGCACATAGACTTTGCTTTACACACCTCACATGGGAACGTATGTTCGTCGATACCTGATAAGAGAGTTCTCCGGATGATGGGAACAATTCAAAGGTATAGTTTAAACTCTCTACTTATTCTAGCAACAATCCACGTCATTTGAATTTAGTTATAAAATTTATATTTAAAAAAAATCATAGAGTTAAATGAATCTAGTTATGTCTTTAGCTAAGACTATGAATTAATCTAAAGCGGTGGTATTTAACCTTTTTTCTTCGCATACTCTCAGATATAATTTATCTTCAACCTTGTACCTACAAAGTTGTTGGTTCATAATGCAAGCCATACATATTCTATAATTACATCTATAATAGATAACACCCAAAAAAGTATTTATTAATAATAAGTTTAAAATTGTATATATATATATATATATATACATATACATGTATATATGTATATATATATAAAAAATACATATAATATATAAGTAATTTTAAACTTATTACTATCATTACTATTATTATTACTATATATGATTTTACGTATCCCATCCAATATAACTTATCGTAACCCAGGTTGAATGCCACTAGGCTAAATTATATTATAAGTAATATTTTTATTTAGTTTAAAAATAGGTGATTTAAATATCACTAAGCAGCTATTGATGTCCCATTTAAATGCATTGGGAGGTACAAAATGGTTTTAGAATATTTTTTTGTGATTAAGGTGATTTTGTAATCCAGAACCGGAATTGTTTTGTAACCTAGTAGTCTTAGCTATTTTTTGTAACCTTTTTTAAACAGATTAGTACACAATAAGGTTTAGTCCTGCCCCTCTTAATATATTTTTTCATGTATATGACTTGAAAACTAACTTAATCCAGGACATTACACAGCATGTGGACACCCTAGTTCCACCCTTCACCTCAATATTCAAGAGGATATACACCAACGAACAAAGGTATAACAAACATCCTTGGGAAGTAAACTGAAATAATTGTACAACCGAGCGTTTCCCTGAGTCATAAATTTATTACCAGAACAAGGAAGCTCTTTGTTAAGGTTCTTTGGAAGCACTTTGCAAAAACAAACATAATAACATATTCGAATAGCTTAGCAAATAAACTTTAGTTTCTATAAAACACTTTTGTTAAGTTATTTACATTACAAATTAGTGTGAGAGAAATTTAGAGAGATTTAATATGTCATAAAACTCATGGGCATAATACAGTGAATATCCACTAAATCCGTGTGTAGACTTTGTGTCTACTTAAGTGTAGTATCTGTGTTACCATCCTGGTGGCAGCCAAGGATCCATTTTTGGTACGTGCTTTTATTTAGAGGCATTTAAGTAATATTACGTTGATGAAGAATGTTGAGTATCAGTTTATTTTGACATGTCTAATGATTCAGTATCGTTAGTGAATCGATGAGTGTAAAAAAGGATAACATTCCATAAATATGGTAAATTAACCTAAGATAGCTTATAAAAAACCTACAAAATGGCTATCTAATGAATGAAAAATGTTAATATTTTGGTCTTGTATCATAATTAAAATCAGTCTTGAAGTTTCGTTGAGTAGAAAAAGGATAAGATTCCTAGAATGTTATCTTTTTTTTTACTCAGCAGTGGGCTTGTAAAACTTATATTAATAGCATTGGACCATTCATTTTCACAGTATTTGCACGTGTGATGTGGTAGAAAGATATTAAGATATTGTATTTACGAACCTGAGCTCCTTAAATAAAGTAAAGCTCAAATTATTAATTAACTTTTCAATCATTTAAATGGTTGAAATTAAAGATTGCTTGTAGAAAGTCGTTTCGTCCATTATGCTTTAATTTTTTTTTTATTTCGGATAGCTTATATATTGGATTATACCTGCAAAATGCTTGCATGATAAAATGTAAGTCTTTCAAGTTGGACGATAAAACTTGACTGGTGACATCCTACCTCGAGGAGAAAGATTGCATCTTTTGGAGTTGTCCTTTGATGTACTCCAGTCCTTTGTCTAGGCACTGTGATGACGCAAGCACTTCTTGTTTGGAGACACAATTTTTTATAAAGATTAACAAGGCTATAACTCTTCATGGAGTTACTGTATTTTATGCGTAGGTATCTAAATATGTGACCGAAAAATCAATCGTAAAACCATATAAAAATATATTTAACGGTTTCTAGTTTTTCTCTGTATTTATTTAAAATTTATTTTAAACTTAAATGTTACATTATATAAACAAATAATAAAAAGAAGTATGTGCATATATTTGTGAATATTGTCAATAAAATGTTGATTGTATGCTTCAAACATTCTTAACGTAATCTAAATAAAACTGTTATTTTAAATGTTGAAGAAAAATAACATATACAGGTATTCTTAAAAGACGTATTATTTGCACGTGTATGTTTAGTTTACATGTATTCACACCTTAAAATCAGTATTATACTACAACAATTGATACAGAAATCTCAATAATATATTAGGAAAAATGTTTCAAATAATTGTATTTTTAATGATTAATATTATTTATATATTTTTTAAATTATTAAAGCCTATGATAATATTAGTGAATTCATTTAAATATTTTCCAACACTTTGAATTATTAGTTAAAGCTAGAAGAGTATTGGGGCTTTACAATAAAACAAAATTACTTAATTTTTGTAAGTATAATTGGCAGCTAAATTTAATGAGCCCATGGATATATTTAGATTTAACGTTTACTAGTAACTTATTTTTGTAACAGTAATTTCATTTATAACCTAAAAGTATTTACAATATAATTTAAGATTTAAATAATGAAGTCAAGGTGTCTAATACTGAAGTTTACTATATTTTTTAAATATTTTACTTTTAAAAACAAATTATTATTATTTAATATAGCGTGTAAACAGCACAAAATTAATTGCACCATTTAAAGACATATTTTTTCAAAAAATCAATCCGATAAAGCAATATTGTTGTTTGCCATTCTTAAGCGGAATCTTTCTTGAACATAGATATTGGTTTATATAAGCCTTGTTGCATAATTCACATTTTCAAACTTATCTCTTAAGCCGCATTTCCCTCTTCCTTACACTCTTGGCTAATAAACGTTAAATATACAATAATAATATTAACAATATACAATTCAAAAGATTCCTGTAAATAAGATAATGGTGGACTACTTTATCAACTTAACGGATTTACAAACATACACTTATATATGTTATTAACTTTACTTAATTAAAATAATAGTAAATTTGTTTACTTAATTCATCTGCAAATATTCAAACATAATCTCTTATATCTTTGTAAAAGAAAATGTATCAAAATTGTCCAAGTGTATACCTGCAGTAAATTAACGGTCCTTTGTAACAGAAAATGTATCAAAATTGTCAAAGTGTATACCTTCAGTAAATTAACGGTCCTTTGTAACAGAAAATGTATCAAAATTGTCCAAGTGTATACCTGCAGTAAATTAACGGTCCTTTGTAACAGAAAATGTATCAAAATTGTCCAAGTGTATACCTGCAGTAAATTAACGGTCCTTTGTAACAGAAAATGTATCAAAATTGTCAGAGTGTATACCTGCAGTAAATTTGTAACGGGCTAAACTGCTTTAGCCCCGTTCAAAAGTAGCGAATGAAAAAGAACGTTTATTCTGTTAGTGCCTGCATATTATCAAAAGTAACAATAACAAACTAATGTTAAATGCCTCGCCCATAATATATGTCTCTGTTTACATACCTATTGCGCCGAGTCAACCTCAGAGTTCGGTGCCCCAGCTATTAACACAACACAGAAAGAAAGCGAGGAGAGCTCCGCTTTCGACCACGATTTCAAACCGACTGACTGCTTCATGGCGGACTACGACCAGCGTGCCTCGACTGTCTAGAAGCTTCGGGAAGATCCCCCTTAGCCTCCTAGAATCTCCGGGAAGATCCCCCTTCCCTTCCTACGCACCAATTCACCACGTGGGCTCTGCCAACTATATATTCGCCTGCTTGCTTGAAGAATGGCAGAACACGTCAGGAGACGATTGGGAAACCTCCACCACGCTAACAGGCCACGCGTTTACATCTGGTCTACGTAATCTACATAATCTACATCGGACCTGCGGTCAAGGGAAATGGGTCCCTTGGACAGAAGGAAGTCGCAGGGCCAACCTAATTCAAGGGCTTGATCTCTCGAGTAAACTCCAAGTTTAAAACTCAACTGTTAGGTTTAGTCTATGTCCTCGCAGGATAGTTAGTATAATTAATCATTAGAGATAGAGATGAGGAATATAACGTGTCTATTCTGAGACGCGGTTATGATATCATTGTATGACTAGTTATATAGGATAGGCTGAGAGTAGACTCTCCCTTATTAGGAAAGCAAGGTACTTATACACTTGCGGTGTAGCGCGCCTCTCGCGCCCTAGAGACTGGTCCTTAATGGCCAGGCTCACGTTGGGATGTTTAATCCCACGGCACGTACTATGTGACCATAGGTGCCTTATTGTGGTAGCTTGCCAGGGCAGGCGATAGTTCTTGTTATATGGAGGCCGCAGATTCAGGCCTAATTGGGTTTACAAGTCATGGCCTATATTTGAGTTGGGTAGTTAACCAATGGGTCGCATGTTCTATCCATGATTGGCCCGTGGTTGATTCTTAGATTTAATTTTGTAACTCTCTTTAAGAGTACACTGGACGTGAGCCGCCTTTGCCCCTCGGGCGCGGTTGCGGCAGTCATTAGTTTCTTATTTAAGTAAGGTTGTACTGGTCACCCTTCAGGTGCTCAACCAGTGGGACGCGTCCCTTACAGGACTATCCCGTATGTGTTGTATATTCAAGTACGTTGTTTTTACCCTGTGTAAAGGTTGTAGCTGTTGTGCAGGGCTCTCTATTATAACAGAACTAGAACTTGCCTGATGTACGAACTAATCTTGCCTACGCGGCCAACTTACCTAGTTTATAGTATTGTTTATTACGTAGCTTTGTAGTCTGCGTTGTTATTTGGGCGTTTCTCGCCCCCAGTTGGCCTAGACTTAGGCAATGCTGCCACTTATCATAGTAAGTTATATATGACAAAGTACTTGCTGAGATTAAGTGCTATATGTTTATATGTCCTTTGGTCTTGTATATATCATATATATCATATATATATCATATCATATATATCATTAAATTGCATGATCTCCAACCTTCTCTTGTTTTCATCATTTGTATTTGCTAAACTGTTTTTGCACCCCCCCTTGGTGCAAATTAACGGTCCTTTGTAACAGAAAATGTGTCAAAATTGTCCAAGTGTATACCTGCAGTAAATTAACGGTCCTTTGAAACAGAAAATGTGTCAAAATTGTCCAAGTGTATACCTGCATTAAATTAACGGTCCTTTGTAACAGAAAATGTATCAAAATTGTCCAAGTGTATACCTGCAGTAAATTAACGGTCCTTTGTAACAGAAAATGTATCAAAATTGTACAAGTGTATACCTGCATTAAATTAACGGTCCTTTGTAACAGAAAATGTGTCAAAATTTTCCAAGTGAATACCTGCAGTAAATTGACGGTATTTTGTAACAGAAAATGTATCAAAATTGTACAAGTGTATACCTGCAGTAAATTAATGGTCCTTTGGTAATAAAACCACAAAACTAGATAATCTTAACGACCCTAAAGACCCTAGTTCGATATCGAGTTTTGTGTGAATTATGTATGTATGGCTTCATTTAATTACAAATGATGTAAATGTTTAGATCAAATCAGTAGTGTTATTTATATATATAAATTATAATTTTTAAACAGTAATATATTTACAAAAAAAAAATCAAGTGGTTTTGCTTCATTCTAAATAATAAATATTACAGTGTTAAAAATATGAGGTGTAAGATTAATAGTTTTGAAAAAGAGAGTTCCCCGCTGGTAGTCTCCCCTGTAAACCACACATCTCCCCCTCCCCCCTCTACCCTTACCGCGGGAGTGACTACAGGAAGAGATAATTTAGCTCCGCTCCGCGGTGCGGTCTATCGTTATGCCACGGACCTGTAATTTGTATTGATTTTACAGTTGAGAGAATCCAGTAGACTCGTTGAAAGTCAGCAACAATTCAAAGAGAGAGAGAGAGAAAGATAGAGAGATTGGAAGGGGGTAGACATGCGTCATAGAAATATTAGAGAACTGTGTTTAAATTGCGAGCACAAAAATCTTTCTCGAGGGGAGACTGGAGCAAATTTCATAATAATTATTTGCGGTCGAGTTAAACATAAATATACAGGGGTGGCTCGTGAATGGTTACCAAGGCAGGCAAAGCTTTATAATGTGTTCTTATCACCACATCTTACTACCTGATTGGTAGTTACAGCGGTAGGTATAGAGAAGGAAGCATTTTAGAAGTAGGATAAACGCGTTTTCGTGTAAGGTGAATGGGACACTATTTAGTAAAAACCACAATTAGTAAAAACAACCGGGATTCAATCTCCGATATACCCTTCATCGGTAGGCCAGGTGGGTCCTTTATAATACTGTACTAGTAAATTGTTCCCTTACATTAAGTATCAAACTTGACTTTTAAAACCAAGAAGCAAACACTCACGCATTTCATTATTCTGAGCGTGGTTCTCCAAATGTATAGTAAAAGGGAGGTAAAATTTAATAAGTACAGTTTCCCTGGCAATAACCCATGAACCACCGCTGTAAATTTAGGTTACTATCTCTACACAAACTTCTGTAAAAGATATACAGCCATACTTGATTTATATACATGATTTTTCTAAACTCTCGGCCCAAACTTAAACCATTCCATCTATGGGCAGAAAGAAAGAGAAAATCGTGATAAAAATAAAAGTTCGCAAAACGCAACGACGCCGGGAGTACGTAGCTGTAATAACGTACGTGGTGTATAACAAGTTGCATATCATTAGACGGGCAGCAATGCCCGCCACGATCAACGTAGCTGGAGTGTGAGCCCGCGTCAAATGCAACCGACGCGACGATATTTAGCTAGTGAATATTTTACTTTTCAATTAAAATGTTAATTTTCAAGTTATTGATCGTTTAATTGTTTCGACTCCACCCTATTTTTGGCCAAACAAGTTCTACAATGTGAAGTGTCTACGTTTATTAAAAAAATATATTGTAAAAGTCAGTGGCGTTGATAGGATATATTCTTTAAGGGGTATTGAGGACAAAAAGAAAATATTTGTTTTAGAATGGAATTTTGGTCAAAATGTGAATTTTTATGTAATTAAAAATATAATCTGACTGTGATCGATATTATTAAATATTAAATGGTGATTTTTTTAGGCACCATGTCTTACTACCTGTTTTGGTAATACGCGTATGTACTAATTAAACTAATGGATTAGGGAATAGGAAGTCTTAATTTAGATGAAATGCATAAGCATTTGCGTGAATGTAGATTGGAAAACCATTCAGGAAAAACTCTTAGTGCACCCGACTGGGATAGAACCCTGATCTCTCCATCGCCGGCAGTCTAGTCCAATACGAGATTAGGGCTTTAGACCACGCGGCCACCGAATCGGGTATGAAAATTGTTACTAAAATACTTTTTCTTGCATCCATGATCTCTGTGTCTGGGTCAAATACGTGTATACGGTACTGCTAGCAGTAATAAATATTATTCACACTGTCACAAAAAGTGCTTCACATGGTGAAATATAAAACTGCTAAGCAAATGAACAAACATTTAATTACCGTGGATATTATTATATTTTATCAGAAAATAGATCAAAAATGTATAATAAATACAGCTAACCAAAGTTTGATACATTAAAATAGATCATTTCTTGCGTCTGAGGATAAGGGGTATTAAAAAAAAACCTTTTACTTTTTCTAACGATGGGTAAATATTTCATTCATGCATAAGACCATTTAGTTAATGTACGAACAGTACCAATTTGTGGTTGATACCAGTTATATTGTTAAAATATATTCATGAGCCATTCACACATAAAAAAAGCAAGTCCGTATAACGAAAGAAGACCATTGCAAAGCTGTCAGTGTATCTCACGTAATAACGACCTATTCCTCGAGTCTATCTTGTACTTTCTGTCGGGAAAGCGTTTTACGATGCTGTTTTACTAGGAGTGCTCATGCTAACGCCGCGCACTGTTGAGTTATATGACCACCATGACTCACGAACCACTGTGTGCACATATTTTATTTACTATTACTGTTATTCTTTTACGAGCATGGCTCAGACATTAGATTCTCAAAAGAGGGCGGGGCGGGGAGTAGGAAAGTAGTAAAAGCACACACACTGATGTATGTCTTTAGTAGAATTGAGAATGATTTAGATTTGTGTTTTAGAAGCTATAGACTTAGTATTTGTTTGAGAAAACTCATCTGTATTACAAATTCAATCTTAATTTAAGACTCCAAGTGGCTAGCAGCTGGCTATAATATTCAATGTCAATTCCTTAAAACTGAAAGATACAAGTAATTATTGTCTACCCTATTTAGTATCAATCCCTAAAAAATGTGACCCCCCCCCTCCCCCATCAAAAAAGTGTAAGAATCTACAAAACTACAAAAGGCAGACAATGTTCTACCCTGTTTAATATGAATTCGCCCAAAAATATAAAAGGAAGACAATTTTCTACCCAGTTTAATGTTATCCCCCAAAACTCCAAGGGGAAAACAACGGTTTACAATGCTAACCCCCCAAATTATAAGAGGAAGACAAGTGTCTACCCAGTTTAATGTTCACCCCCAAAATTTCAAGAGGTAGACAATTGTCGTTCCTATTTAATCCATAGAGTGAGATGGACGGTTGTCAAAGTATAATAGGAGTTTACAATCACCCAAACACTACCCAGGGACAAACGGTAAACCAAACAGCAAAACTCTTGGAGAATACGGTAGGGAACAAACACCCTGGAACTATTACCCACCGTGAATGTAACAGCCGTGGCCAGGGCGTACGTAGACAGTTGGTTACCTTCAAGCTAAATAAATGAATCATGTTATAATCACAGTAAAATCATTATGAAAGGACAAACATGTTTTTAAAATTAGCCATTTTTTTTAACTAAACTCCACGGTCTAGATTTTAATGGGATTACTTAGTTAAATAGCACCTCAGCTGCATTCGTAAAACATATTTTTAGTCAAGAGGAAAATATCCTAGTCATATTGGTAGGGCTGTTATTGGTTTTATTGAACAAGTTTCTGCCAATCCAAGTCACGTTCTTCTACCAATAAATTCCTATATTATCACGAAGTGTGGGATATTGCTTCTCGTTTACTCCTTCCCTCACTCCAAAGTACAACTACAGCCCCATATCCACCCTACCACCTTTGTTTGTCTTCAATATTCAAAGATCACGTCCTACACAAATGAGATCCTTGTTAAAAAAAACTTTTATGGTACTTTTTTTTTATTTTTATATTTACTGATCACAAGACTTTAGATTGGACGAGACCATTATTAGTGTTTTGGAAAGTAGAATAGCATTTTGTGTAAAATATATTCAACAAAATTTGTTGTTAACTTGAACTATTTTCAATAGCCGTCGTATTTATATTATGAAATCGAAACACAACCTTTTAAAATGTTTGTCACTTTTTATTTATACTTAATTTCTTGTTTTCTAAGTATTCCAGAAAGAACTACCATTTTTCCACAAAACTTGTACCAAAGTGAAAATGAATCAAATATAATTTTTTGTTAAAAAAAACTTTAGTGTGAAATTTTGTAAACGAAATTTAGAAACAGGATGATTTAAATTGATCGAGGAAATAAATGCAGTCGTCGTGAAACAAAATATTTTAGGAGTGGTGGGATTATTTTAGATATTTGACCAAATCAGTATTTTTCCTTTCCTAAAGTTTTCCCTTTTAACTTCCTAGATTCACAAATATTCAAGAATATATATTTTTTTTACTTGACACAAAAACATTCATTTTATTTTTTTACCAGTCCTTCCGATTTCCAGTTTCTTGCAAACGCTCAGGTCTTATTTGAATTAGCTACAGTCTCATTTTAATAGGAAGACCATTATTTGAAAACTGGAAGAGCATGTTACCACAACGGCATAAATAAAACCCTATTAAAATTGTATTTATATTATTAGTTCATTAAATTAATAATTTTAAGAGGAATTATACAGTAATGCGTAAGGAAGTAGACTATTATTGTAGGCTTTTGATGACTTTTAAATAAAAAAATTTGATCAATAAATTAAATTTAATATATTCCTACAATACTAGATTTTAGTGACTTTCAATAAATGTTTGGGGTCGAACGTGGGCTTCCTATAAATATCAGGGCTTACATTTAATGAAAATGTATACCTTCTCCCTTGTTATATGTCCCTGTTAGGCCGATATTAGCTTGTATCACTTGTATCACTCATACCGGTGGGCACGTGGAATAGGTGTCAAACTCATCTAGTTTGGCTCTCCGGTTACGAAAAGGTCAGGGTGTGAATCTCGGAAGGGTTTACTGATGGTGTTTTTCCTTAATGGTTTACCATTATCTATTCAAGAAAATGCAGGTACTCTTTCTATTAGTTATCCTTGAACCATCAAGATGGCGTACATGGTGTGAGTAGAGCAAGTAAATGATCCATTACGATGATAAATTTCACCGGTCTTAAAAGTGATTTAACTTAAATTCATAGATAACTAACGCGTGTAAAGTTTAAACAAACACAAACTAATACTCTAATTGACAATATACTCTTGATGAACGCTAAAAGTGTATCTGTTTTGAGCTTTATTTCCTTTGTTCGTTGGAACCAATAATGTCGACTGACCAGTGTGGACACTGTGCGCTATCTGTGAAGAACAAGCAGAAGCTGAAGTGCGTTGAATGCAACATAAACTTCCACCCGGGCTGTTTGAACATAACATCGATTAAGGCTGTTGACAAATTAACATGGAATCGTTTTACATGTACTAAGGCTAAGGGTGACAAGACTGACACGTGGTCATTTAAAAGCTGAACCAAGCAATGGTGAAATCATAAAAACAACTCTTACAGACACAGAAGGGCCAAAATAAGCGTGAGTGTGACCTAAATATTTCTATCAATTTGTGTCACAAAAAACTAGATGAAAATAGTAAACAAATAGTTGATCAGTCCAAAGAAATTAAAGAATGCCTTGAATTAATTACTTAATTCCAAATTGAAACTACTGAACTTAAAAAAGATGTGAGCTTCGATTCCAACTTTACAGCTGTGACCAGTATAACCGAGGAAACACAGTATAAAGTCAGGGTATTCCCCGCGGTCACAGAGCGAGTCCGTAGAGACACTAGTCATTAGTGTTGGCAAGGCTTTGGATGTGGACATCAGCTGAGCAGACATTGAGGTCCGTCACCGGCTGAGATCCCCTGATGAGCAAGAATATCTGCAACTATTGTGTGCAAGTTTGTTCGGCGCACAACAAAGGAGGATCTGTTGAGGAAGAGGAAAGTCAAGCGGAATCTATGCACTCAAGATATCGGGATTAAGTCAAATGACACTCGTCAAGTTTATGTTAATGAGAGCCTCACACCTCCACAGCGACATCTCCTTGTACGAGCAAGCGCTGCGAAACGTGAGTGTAGGTACAAATATATATGGACCCGTCCGTAATGGTTCTATTTTCCTTAGGAATGAGGACTCTTCAAGGGCAATTCCTATCACCTGTGAGGATGATCTTCATATCAAATAAAATATATCAAAAGTTAGGACCCTTCAATAACCAGAATTATAGAATATTTATTTATTTATTTACATCTCTTAATGATTGACATAACAGCAGAGACACTTAGCATTATAAATTGGAATATTTGTAGCTTAAGTAGACACTTTGGAAAACTAGAAAATGTTCTTAGTAGTATTAACTTTTCCCTCCAATAAAAGGATTAACAGAGACTCGCACTTGTATATTTAAAGAGGTATAATTTACACTGCACACACATAAATGGTATAAATATACCCGGGGTGCGAGGGTTATACATAAAAGAAAATATATCTCATAAAAATAGATATGATATTGATATACGGTCTGAAAATTTATGGATTGAAATAACCTATACATCAAATAATATGTAAGTTAAAAAAAAATAAGCACAAAAAATAATCATTGGCCTTTTATATAGACATCCGTCAGAGCCTATAAATACATTTCTTGACTCCTTAAATACCTGTCTAAATCAACTGAATGGTGAAAAGTGTGAAGTAATAGTCATGGGAGATATACATATAAATTATCAAAGCACTAGTGATAAACACTCACTAGAATATTATAATACAGGAAAAAATCTTTGGTTTGGTCAATTTAGCTAATGTTATGACCAGACATAACAAAAGATTTAACACTGAATCGTCTATAGATAATATTTTGACTAATATTAACTCATATTATGTTACCTCAGGAGCAATAGTCAATGACATATCTGATCACTACCTCACTTTTGTCATTTTTAATGAATTATCATTTTTATTTGGCCCTCAACTAGCTGACCACAAGGTTATCTAATACCAGACATGCTTGGTAGAACCAATCAACACATTTAATTGGGATCATTTATATATGTTAAAAGACCCGAATGAAAAGTAGCCATTTCTTAAAGTTGATTGCTGAGCAATACAATAAAAACCCTGTTGAAAACAATATTAAAATCTCTAAAAAATATAATAAATACTCATTTCCTAAGAAACCTTGGATTACAAGTGGAATACTGACATAATTTCGTAAGAAAGACTAATTATTTGGAGCATTCAAAAATGATAGGGAAGGTAGTAATTTACTAAAGAAAAAATATACAAAATACAAGAATATCCTCACTTCTGTTATTACACGTTCAAAATTATTGTTTTATCAATTAAATTTAGCAAATAATTGACACTATCAAGGGAGTCTGGAACCTTATCAATATTGAACTAAACAAATAACAATAAAACATTTGTACCAAACATGATATTAGACCCTAATAGCAACATGATATTCAGTGACAATAAACCAAAATCAAAAGTATTTAACACGTATTTTATATTTATCTGATTTCCAAACCCTTCCTTCACCTCTGACAAGACATCTTGTGAATGTGGGGAATGCCAGGCCACCACCGTGGTTCGGATTACACGTTAAACTGTAGGTCCTTCATTTCATCTCACAATCACCATACCATTACACATTAGCGTAAGTGCGTATAACCCGAACGGGTAGTAAGACGTGGTGCTAATAATAATAACACGTATTTTAGTAATATTGGCGCTAATTTAGCTAAGATATACAACAAAAACCAACTGACCCTACACCGTCTAGTTTTCTAAGGCATTAACCAAAATCAATGTTTATGGTTCCCGTAACTGAAAGCAAAATTGTACTATATATAAAGAGTCTAAAAAATGGTAAATCTACAGGAGAAGATAACATAAATTATGTTGTGATACAAGAATGTGATGATACATTATGTAAGCCCTTGTGTGACATCATTAGCTGGTTCTTCAGTACAGGAATATATTCAGAACATCTGAAAGTCACTAAAGTTATTCCAGTTTACAAGTCCGGTGACCCCACTTTAATTAACAATTAAAGACAATTTCTCTATTGTCTAATATTGGGAAAATATTTGAAAAAGCCATCCATGAAAGGTTGATAAATTTCTTGGAGAAAAATAATATGTTATGAAAGAGTCATCAGGATTCAGGAAAGGGAAACCAACATGAATTAACATAACAAATCAATTATTGGATATATTAGATGATTTTAACTTAGCCTTAGGCATCTTCATTGACTTATGTAAGGCGTTTAATACCGTATATCATGTCACTCTTCTTTATAAAATGGAATATTATGGCATATTTTACTTCAACTTTTTCAAAATCATCTCTTAAATTGAGGACAATATGTTCAAATTAACAGATCTAAGTCAGATATAAGATCGATATTTTGTGATGTTCCCCCAAGGCTCTATTTTGGGACCTACCCTATTTCTTATATATATATAAATGAATTACCTAATTGTCTAACGCACTCTAATACCTATTTATTTGCTGATGACACTGCTATAATTAATTTTGTTAAAGATAATGCATCATTGTACAGAAATTTACAGAGTGATTTAGGGGGCCTATCAACATGGCTTAGAGTGAACAGATGATCGTTAAAGGTCACAAAAACTATAAATATGAAATTCTCAATCAAGTCTAAACAACATAGAAATGAAAATATTGATATAAAAATAAATGGAGAATAAATAAAGCAAGTAAATTGCTTCAAATATCTGGGCATGACTTTAGACGATAACCTAAAATGGATCCGACACATCAGATCTCTGAGCAAGACACTTTCCAAATATATTGGTGTTTTCTCTAGGCTAAGACATATCTTCCCAGTATCGAAAATAATAAATTTGTAATTCACACTTGTCTACCCCCACCTTCTTTACGGGAATGAAATTTTGGGACTCACACAAACCATCTTCAACCACTAGAATTATTAATGAAAAAAGGGTAAGAATTATAACTTTTTCAGATTTCAAAGCTTATATTACACCATTGTTTAGATTACTTGGATTCTTAAATATGAGACAGATAATTAAATAAGATGTCAATACATATGTATAATATCATACATAGTATAAATAATTCAAATTGCTTAGATTTTAGATACGTTAGTCAAAGCTTATCCACCAGGAATAAGACCACAAAAAAAAACTAATAGTGCCAAAAGCTAAAACTATTTGTTTTATGAAATCAAACTTTCATTGAAATGGTGCAAAGACCTGAAACTCATTGGACCAAAATATTAGATATTCATCCAAATTCAAATTTAAATCAGCTTTATATTATATTATTCATGACAATCCAGAAGTTAGATATTAGGATTAGTATTAGTATGGGTACTGATATAATAATAATAATAATAATAACAATAATAATAATAATCGTTTTAACAG
The DNA here is from genome assembly GCA_902151445.1 of Timema monikensis. Lineage (NCBI taxonomy): Eukaryota > Metazoa > Arthropoda > Insecta > Phasmatodea > Timematidae > Timema > Timema monikensis. The sequence goes on from CABFVZ010002175.1 coordinate 112,019, forward strand.
TATTAATAGAAATAATAACAGAAGAAGATCCCTATGATTTTGTAAAACTCGACTACACAATTTGTTTGATACTATCATCTAGTTATATTATTATACTTTAGTCTAGGTGTAACAATACTCTTCAAATAAAAATACTCATTGTATCAGACTAACTCCTTATTTATATAGTAAACAGTTTATTTTATAAAACTGCCTATCATTAGTTATGTAATTTATATAGTTTTACCTTATTTACATACAAGTTTACGCCTTCAGCTCTATTCTATATATACATTAAGAGGCGCATTAACCAGATTTTCTGTAATACCTCTAGAAATTTAATAATAATAGGTATCTCTAAATTTGGAATTAATATATAAATTCTAATAGTCTGTAATTTGTATTGTATGGTATTATATTTATTAATTAATAATAATAAACTCTCTCTTTTGACAATCCATATTCCAATACTGTAATTAAATGCAAAGAACATGGGCGGGAAGAAAGACGTGGCGCAAAAAAACACGAAATACAGCATCTACAAAGGAAGATTTTACGTTATAATACAAACTGTTGACGGTAATTCTTTGCTTTTAATGAAAGTGAAAAGATTATTTAAAAAAAATCCGTATTCTTCTTCTTGTAATAATTTTATTTTGTTACTTTATCGAGTGATGTCAAGTTCATTGAATTCACCTGTCAAATTAAAAAGTATCATTTGCAAAGCAGAAAAGCCTTTATAACCTTTTCACCTGGTAGAAAAGGCAAAAATAGCCTCGAGCTGACTTTATCTGTAGCTTGCAAATAATTAGTTGCATTTTTGAGACATTGAGATAGTTTATATTTTAAAAATACTATTAAATTAATATTATTTCATTATATAGACTGAAGTGCTTATTGAAAATAGTTTGAAAATTATTGTTCTTACTCTCATAGTTCCAAGCAAAATATTCATCCAGCTCATACCTTTGAGGATAGAATACAATATATTTAATACGTATATTTTTTAGATGTAATAAAACCAATTAATGGAGTAGTATATATTTATTTGTTGAGTTTTTAAAGATGTGAATTTGAGCGATTCCTCCCAAAAAATTAACAAACAAAACTTGGTGATGTTACTTTATTTTGTAGCAGTCAGTGCCTTTCTAGATCTATTAACACGCTTCGGTGATAGAATGGTCTAAGGTGTCACTCTTGTGTTAGATTGGCCTACTGATGACGGAAAGATTGGGGTTCAAATCCTGGTCGGATCTACTGATGGTGGTTTTTCCTAAATGGTTTCACACTTTCATTTCCACGTAAATGCGGGTATACTACCTCTAAAATGCTTCCCTCCTCATCCTTACCTCATTAGAGTAATTATCATATATGCGTATAGCCCGAACATATGATTTAAAAAAATCTATATTTATTTCACTTTAATATTCATTCGGGTTATACCCATATTACGCTTGTGTGTTAAGTAATGGATTAGGAAGGTTGAATTTAGAGGACGGGTACACACATTTGTATTGAGGGAGAGTGTAAAACCATGTAGGAAAAAAACCTCATTAGACCCGAATGAGAATCACGCTCCGATCTCCTCATCATTGACAGTCCGCTAATTAGTTGGATAGAGTGATAGAGGTAACATTCAGGGAAATGTACCCGCATTTTCGTGAAGGATTAGTGGGAATAAATATAAGGAAAACCACCCTCGCTTTGAATTCAACATTCTCAACACTGTAGAAAGAAACTTATGGAGCCTTACAGTGATTTTTATACCACGGTGGGGGAGTCTACTTATTGACATGACTTCATATCCTTTCTTTACCAGAACCCGACCAACTGTGTGTATTGAGATAACTTTGTTCCTTAAAGTAAAAAATCAGTTAAAGAGAATTAAGGACAGTATTTTTCAACTATTTAATTACAAAAAGCATTTTAAATCAAATTTTCAAAACATAGTAATCTCAAAGAGTTTTTGGATATCTATCACGAACAAGTACTATTGCTTTTCTGTCCATTTAAAAGGTTTCTAGTCAAATATCGTGATGCTTATGACAAATATTGGAGAACTATTGAAATTATTATGTGTAGAAAATTCAACTAAATATATCTATTGAAGCAATATTTAATTTACTGCAAGCAAAAATATTTTTTCCATAAAAAACTGCAAGAATACTGACCTTGACAGATGTATCGTTCCATTTCACTTTAAAGTTTTATCACAACGTGAAGGTGTCAATTTTAAACCTCCCTTTAAATAGCATGTTAATCAAGATAAGTTAATTTAGCTATTTAGCAGCGTTAGTAAGCCTGTAAACCGAAAATCATAGTTATTAAAAACAAGCGTTTAATTTGATGAAGGTACCCATCAGTGGCCGCATGGTTAAATGCGCTATTCTCGCAGTAGAGACTAGACTGCCGATGATAAAGATCAGGGTTCGAATCTCGGTCGGGTGTAATGAGGGTGATTTTGTTCAAAAATGATTTTCCACTTGTCATCCACGCAAGTATGGGTACACTTCATCTAAATATAACCTTAATTATTAAAACCATTAGCGTAATTTGTACATAAGCGTATAACCCAAACGGTTAGTAAGACGCAGTGCTAAATTTTTTTTATGTAAAACCAAATAAAAGTATTTTGCTAACAATGTATGTTTATGAATTGTCAAATTTTACTTTGTGGTCTAGTGGTCAAAGTTCCTGTCTACGGATATATATATCCCGGGTTCGATTCCGGCGCTTCCAAAATGTATCTGTGATGCAGTGGATCTGTAACGGGGTCAACTAAGCCTCGTGAGGGCAAATGAGGAAATACTTCAATAAATAAGTTGTGGTTCCGGTGTAGGAAACTGAGATTAACGGCTGAAGTACTCACTGTACCGATCACATTACACCCTATATCCGCAAATGTTGGCACTATTATTACTAACGGTGGCAGACGCCGAGTCAGTATAGCTTGATTGTGAGCTCACACCATTAGGTAATATATATATCTATAGTCAAATTTTAATATACAGTGGTTAGATTTGAAGAAAACGTTTGATGAATGTAAAATTGTGTTTTGGTTATTTGTTTAGAGTTTAAATATTTGACATGTTTGAACAAACGGGCATTGTTTTGTTTTATTAAAATTCATTGTTTCTCTTTTATATTCTAATATCGTTGTGAACCAGTATAAAATGCTACTAACATAACTATAAAACCTATGGTAATATCCCCGCATTACGGCTCCAATGGATGAACAAAACACAGCAACAATGAAAACCAAAAAACTTTGCGGGAAAATAAAATGAAAACTAACTAAATAAGTAAATTAAAGAAATATGGGTGCGGGAAATCAGATGTTTGAAGGCTCATTTCTTATTTGATGTTTGAATAAATACTACCAAGGCATAAGTATTGCAAAACATTTACTAGTAATAATTGGTTTGATATTAATTTCAAAAGTAAACTTTTAAAACCACGTTAATTGAAGTAGCTTCAACACAACCTTCGTGAAAAGTACAATAATTAGAATAAATGTTGTTTATAGAAGTGCGTTTCAATGATTCTAATATAATTGCTAATTTTAAGTTAAGAAAATTACAAAGGCATTCCGAACTTCAAAGAAAATATGATTTTTTTATTATAGGCACACTGCTTGTCAAAGAGGCACTTAGACGTTTAAATAAGCCATTGATCAAACGTTTTGAAAGCATTTATATAATAAAGACCTATTAAATTTGTAGAACCATATATGGTTTAAACTATAGACTTAATAAAAAGTTTGTATTATATTTTAGATGGATTTGATGTTTAAAATAAAATGATACTAAAATAATATTTAATTAATTAAAATAATACTTATGATTATTTTTACCAAGAGTTGTCGGTAAGTGCTAAGATTTACCGATGAGAGCCGGTAAAAGTTCAAAATGTAAACATTTTATAAGATTTTTAGACTTTTACCAACCGATATTGGGTAATGTTAGGATTTACCAGTAAATTCTAAGATTTACTGGTCTTGAGGACTTAACAGTAACATACATACGATTTGAGCCCCATTAAATCATATTTAAATTTTACAAAAACAAGAAGGGAAGCTCAAATCTAAAAGGTACGCCAAATACTTTTTCCAAATATAAAAATTTACCCTCAATTATGTATTAGTAACTATTTCTTAAGGAATTTCTCTATAATACTTTTTAATGCTTGATAAAACAATTCCTAGTGACGAGACAATGAAGCTCATTCTAATTACAACCATTATCCCAGAGTTTTATTTAAACCACTACGAAGGGTAGAACTGTTGACATTCAAATGATAACATTTCTTAGATGCATAGAGATGAACATACCTTATCATATTGTTTGAATGATAACACCTCTTAAATACCTAGAGATTGTTTGAAAGATAACACTTCTTAGATGCATAGAGATGAACATGCCTTTACATGTTGTTCAAATGATAGCACTTCTTAAATCCATAAAGATTAACTTGTATTAACAAGTTGTTCAATCGATAACACTTCTTAAATACAGAGAGATTAACATACTGTGATTCGAATGAGCTTTTTAATTGCGGTCTTTAAGCTCACTATTATATTTTTTCTTGTCAAAAATATACACTTAATATCTTATATTTACAACCATGAGTATATATTTATTAATTCACACATCTAGTTGTGATTGTGGTGGAGGATATCGATATCTGGTAAGGTATCCCTGTGGAATTGACTTTGTTTACTTTCAATAAGTGATAAATTAATGATTCATGGTCATGTTGTGTCTGTCCCGTGCTAAAGTGTGTAATAACAGTGGCCAAATGGTTTATGGCATCACACTCGCGTTGGACTGGCCTGCAGATGACGGGGAGATTGGGGTTATAATCCCGGTCGGGTCCACTCTGGGTGGTTTTTACTAAATTATTTCCCACGCTCCTTACACGCAAATTTGGGCAGATTACCTAATAAATGCTTCCTTCCTCATCCCTACCAAATTAGAGTATTATTATTATTAGCACCGCGTATTACTAACCGTTCGGGTTCTACGCACTTACTATAATGTGTAATAGTAGGGTTATTGTGAAATGAACTGGAGGACCTACAGTTTAACGTTGGATCCGAACCACGGGGGAGGCTTAGCATTCTACACATTCACAAGTTGTGATTAATACACGTCTTGTCAGAGGTAAAGGAAGAGTTTGGCAATCAGATAAATCTGTGCCGGGACGAGGATTGAACCCCGGACCCCGAACACCCCTAGACAACCAGGTCAGCTACTAGAGTAATTATAGTATTTGCGTATAACCTGAACAGTTAGTAAAATGCGGTGATAAAAGAAACAACTAATTTACAATTAAATCTAACTACAGCATGAATAATAATAATTTTATAATGCTAACACCTAACCTTTTATTTAATTGATTCGCTAAATAATGTATTTGGACCACTTGAACAGTTTTAATTATATTTAATAGAAGCTAGTGAAATAGGTATTTCGGAAAGGCTTTTTTTTTATGGTAACAACACATTTCCGACTCAATCTAATCTTTAGTTAAATTTGTTTTTAAAGTTATGAGAGGACAAGGCAGAGTACAAAATGTAACTACTCCCTCCCTTTCTGACCTCCTCAACCCCCTTGACACACACGCACGCGGGCGAGCACCCTAGCAACCGTTGCCACGGAAGAAAGGTGAGTCTGGTTCCAGTACTTTGCCACAAGCAATGTAAATATTGGTACAAGTTTAATCAGCGCTACAGTGACCACTACATCAAACATCAAAGCTGAATTTAATTCGTTGATTAATAATTCTAATATTCATGGTCGAGTGTCTACTCTCCGTTTGGGAAATATATCAAATCGTAATTTATGTTTAAAAAACCAACACCTTACGGCCATGACGCTGCTTCGATCAGGTTTGAATAATAACGCGTGGTTCACTACCACACATGACGAAACAACGTTTTACCACGTTTTTACAACCCCGAAACTACCCCAGTTGATTATCCGTTTCAGTATTCGAATTGCTTAAGTGTAAATCTCGTATTTAATTCTAATTAATGTATTTCTGAATATTCGTTCCAATAAGGTAATCTTGAAATCAAAACAATCAATTTTGCCACAGAATAAACTGTCGATGACCGAGAGATCGGGTTGATTGCCATACTTTGTACCTAAAGTCACATATACAGAGGATACATGGACGCTAAATGGAAAATAGATTAGGAAAGTGGAGGCCATGGGGAATGAAATTATCTGGGAAAGAGAGTAGTGGTAGAGAGAGTACATGAGATAGTAGAGGAAGTAAGGTTGAGATAGCATGGGTATATAATGAAGATGGAAAAGAAGAGAATACCAAGGAAAATGATGGAGGCCAAGATACCGATGCACGAACCTGTATAGGTGAGTTTAGGCCTAATCTTGAAATCGTGTACAAGTTGCAGCCCGGCTCTTTGAGAGACACTTACGAATTGCAGCCCACTCACTTGAGAGAGAGAGAGAGGTATGAGCTGCGGTCACATAATTAGCAGTGTGGTTTCTACCATGCTGTCCTAAATTTCAGATAGAAACTATCATCGTCTTATGTCAACATCCTCGTAATAATCAAACTTCCTCGGTTCTTGTCGTTCAATGGTTTTGGCAAAAATTTGAAGGTTTGTTCGGTTAGGTTAGGTTAGGTTAGGTTAGTTAAGGTAAGCAGCCCGGACCACAATTCGTACGTGGCTCTAAAAAATATGGAACCGCAATTCACCTGTCTTTTTTAGAGGTAGACAATTTGCGTACTCAGCTCACCTACAGAGACACAACCATTCGCTGAATATCTTAATGTGTATATGTGTGGCTGGTGGTGAAATGGAGAAATTAGTTTAATAGTACAGTCCCGTCTTGCCGTGTCAACAGACCACTAACCACCTTTGTTTCTAATAACCTTACTTAGGGAATTACATTGAACTTGGCTGGTCTCTTGGTCTAGTGGTTAGTGCACCTGACTACTGATCTAGAGGTGCTGGATTCAATTCCCGGCGGTACAATAGGTTATTTTTCCCGAAAAGGGAATTGTTCATTTGGTTACCATGGTCTGGTTAGTTAGGCTTAAGTTAGGTTAATATTTCCAATAGTTCCACACCTTCATAATCACTATAATCACATCACCTCAATGCGGGTGTGACGTGTATACAACCTCCAAGGTATAACCTGGGTAACGTTCTGCTCTGTTCCCACGGAGCGGCTAAAAGTCGAACTGAATTTGGTCACCTAAAAACTTTAATAGGAGATGATCAAATTTATAATGACACTGATCGAACTATATACTGCATCTCTCATGGTATAATAATAATAATAATAATTCTTATAATAATAATAATAATAATAATAATAATAATAGATTTAAAAAAGAATTAGCTTCATGCAAGTTCCCAATTATAACCAACCATTTACATCTCACGCACTTTTGTAGAAGTTTAATACAAGTTTTATACATACAATACATCGCTAGCTTTGCTAAATCTTAGGTCAAATGCTTCCCCCCACAGAATAAAACACAAGAAATATATAAAAAAAAGGACATGGAAGTAAAATGTCCAATTAATCACGTGATTTTAAATACAAATATTTTAACATTTTTAAAATCAGTATAAAAAATACTATAAATTGCAATCCATATATTTTCATAAAGGTACTAATTACGCTAATGTGCTAGAGACAATGAAGGTTACATTATAGGGAAAGTGTACCCACATTTGGGTGGAGAAAAAGTGAAAAACCATTTAAGAAAAATCACCCTCATCACACCCAATCAGGATTTGAATCTTGTGATACCCATCATTGGCAGACTCCAGTCTAAATCAAGATTGACGCCTTAAACCATACAGCCATGAAAGTTGGTCTATATTTACTATTTTATAATATTCACACGTAGTATGGAATTAATATACTTTTGTTAGATACATTTAATCTAAATATCCTTTTTTTGTTTAACTATGGGGTGTGTTAGTCTAAATAATAATATTTAATAATATTTAGCACCGCGTCTTACTACCCGTTCGGGTTATATGCTTTAAGTACTAATTACGCTAATGGATTAGGAATTGGGGAAGGTTGAATTAGAGGAAGTGAACCCGCATTTGCGTGGAGGGAGAGTGGAAAACCATTTAGGAAAAAAACCTTCAGTTCACCCGACCAAGATTCTAACCTCGATCTCCCCGTCCTCATCAGTCGAGCTCAACACGACAAGCGCGTTAGCCAACTACGCCACCGAGGCGGGTGTTAGTCTAAAGAGAAAGGGAAATATTATTACATGGGATTGTAATTAGAAAGTATGTGTCTTAATATTTTGAAACAAATTAAAATCAAGTTTAATATTTTAACTACTTATCAGACGTGACATTGAAATAAATTATCTGTTGAATGTGTTATTGATTAAAAATAAAAACCCCAATCCTCCCATTCCTCCGTGATTTAGAGGGTGGTGTGAAGCAGGTGGGGGGAGTTCCCGTACGACAACAACTAACGTGGCGTATACGGTGTCACATGATCCATCAAGGCGCGCCATTATCGTCCCGGTGCCATCAATCCGCCACTTGTCATCCGCTCGAAAACCGTGACGTCACACCGCACACGTGGGGGAATAGGGGGAGGAGCGGCTACTTGCACCACACTAGCAGGCGAGGCAACAAAAAATAGCGTCTTTTTTTATCGAGAAGTTTGTTTCTTTTTTTTTAATATCACGACAGTAATGAACAAACCCCATTATAGCTAACTAACATCCATATATTGTGTCTTAGAAGCCGTCCTAGTTATCCGCATACTTAAAATAACACGATAGAGATGAGGAAATGTATCCCTACTTTTGCAGGGATGAAGTGGGAAATCATTTACGATAGCCACACTTAATACATCCGACCAGAATCCGATCTCCTCTTAACCAACAATTTAGTTTATTGTGGGAGTGACGCCTTAGACAATCCGACCACTGACGTGCGTGTTAATTTAACTAAAAGTTGACAAAATGAAGAGGGTATATTTTTAGGCAATTCACTAGTAGCCTACTCTTCTGGAAGCAAAATGAGCAAAACTGTTTTAAAAGGTCAAGCTCGAATCTAGATTTTTCCGATATGGAGTAAGGATAGGAAATCATTCAAACAATTGTTTTTTTATTAATTAGTGTTGCAATTGATGAATTGAATTAAATATTAACAAATTGTGAAAGGTGAAAACTATTTAGCTAAGAAAATGCACGAATGTTGGTCTTAAGAGTAGGATGTATACCAGCCATTAATTAAATACATTAATGGTACGACACAATCGTACAAACTTTTTCACATTGTGTATTATAGCTTGCAGAAAATTATGAAATACCTTTTTAGTAAACTAAGTTTACCTCTAAGAACCAAACAAATTATCTTTATAATTATAAAAAAAAACATATAAATTTTAAGCCCACTTAGTCAAGTATTTTAACCAATTATCGTTATTAAAAATAAGTTATCTATAGAAGCGGTATCGTAAAATTATTTTTAATTTGTAAAATTAATTTTTTTATCATCAAAACTATTTCCAGATACCAATTTTGAACTCAATTTTCAAAGGCAATTTCTAAAAATCTATTTTTTTAATAGTTTATCGTAAATTAAATATCCTTAAATTATTAAAATAATCATACATTATTATTTATCATGTAAAAAAAATTCTTTTGATACCAATTTTTTCAAAATTGATAGAGCTATTTTTCCAAAAATCAGTAATTAGTAAACTATTATAAAATGTATATTTAAAAACCAAATATATATTATTTATATTGTAAAAACTTAACAGCGACCTATTTTGAACCAAATAGCTAAACCAATTTTTTAAATACTCAAATAATAAAAAAAGTCATAATTTACTAACCTTAACCTTGTATGACAAACATTCCTGAAATATTTATTTTAAACAAAATTTCTAGAACCATTTCAAAATATTTTGAATTTTCTAAAATCAATCACTAGTAATTAAACTACCCTTTAGCGAATTCTTGCCAAAAAAAAAGCCAAGTATAGTGTCTTATTTGAGAGGTCACACATTCCTTAGGTATACATTTTAAACAAAATCGTTTGATCACATTTCAAAAAGATCTCAATAAAAAAAATCACTCATAACTAAACTACAGTACTCTTAATTTGAGGGCTAAAGTCAAAATCAAACATATCTTCCCAAGGCGTTGCCCTATAACATCTATATATGAGGTTTAACAAAGTCCAGAAACCCATTTTAAATCTGTGGCCAGGGACAAACAAGCAAACAGACATACAGAATTGTAAAATTCACTTTTTTGGCATAAAGTTCACATAACACGTAACAATTTATCATAATTTCTAGGTATGGAATTTTCAAAATTACCCTATATTCTCTTGATATGAGAAAGTAAACTACAGAGCATTCATTTTGGATTTGAATTGTGATCTTCTGATTCAGAAAAAACTCAACATTTAAATACTGAGCTCATTCTTCCGTTTCTAACTAAAGCGTGGAAAAGTCAAAACGTGATTTGAGTTCATATAATTTTATTTAAAGAAATAAAAATATATTAGATGCATTGAACATCAAATTTTATGAATAAAATATTGTCATTACACACCAAATAACTGATCAAACCTAGATTTTATTCATATTAAATTTAATACCACATAAAGTTCTTCAAATAGGTAGTTAATTAATAAACTTACATTTTCAGTTTTTGCAGAAAAAAAATTACGTCTTAAATGATATAAATAAAGTGGGGAATGATTTACTTTACTATACATTATCTTTAAAGATTCTCTAGAATATGGCATACAAACTTGGAAAGTTTTGAAGTCTTGTAATAAACCTTTACTAAGCCACCCAACCTACACCAAGCCAATATCAAACTTTATTTTCTGTTCCCTCTTTGCTTACCTTATTTTCATATAAACATTCCTTTATTAAATTTTTTACTTCTTAGTGGTTACTTCCCACTTTTAAACTTTGACAATATTGTCTTTTGAAATATGATCATTTTGAATTTCATCCTTTAAGCAATATTGATACATAAAAAATGGGTTGAACAAATTACGTTGCTATTTTTCAGTTAAAAAATATGTAAATATTAAAACAATCAAAAGGTATCGAGAATGTTTTTTAACAATTAAATAAGTTTTGTCTAGTAAAAATAGTTAAATATATTTTTGGATTATGTTAGCTATGGAGTTTTTTTTCTGATTTTTTTGAGCATACTTATCGATATATTCCATTTTGATAAAATTACTGAGCAAAACTTAATTTAGTAATTTACTCAAAATCAAACACAAAAAGTATAATTTTATTAAAAAACAATTACTATTTTACTATATCTCACTAATATATAGTAGCTAGAAAATGCTAATAATATTACATAAGTAGGTAAAATCCCCCAAAAAAGATATTCATCAAAAAATTCTTGACTTGACCGAATAAAATTTTCCATAGTTTTTTTGTTTTTTATGTTTATGTTTCTACTACCCTGAACAGGAAAAACTATATAACTTTTAACCTCACTGATTAAAAATTAATGACGGGTGAACTGAATTTTTAAATACCTTTTATAATTTTACTAAAACTTTTACATGGTTTTTTATTTAATGATAATTCTTTTTGAAGTTAAGGTTTAAAAGTAGTATTAGTGTAGATTAAATGCCTCCAAAATATATCCAGAATACATGAACGAGCTATAATCAACCTTTTATTCCAAGAAGACCATAAAGTATATTGTAATTATTTATAAATTAAAAACTCTATAAAATGTGTGCATTTGCCTTCTATACATTTAAACCAATAAAATTATAGCCTATGGTATTATGGAGTCGAAATTAATATAAATTTGCACTTAATACAATAGCTTCTTACTTATTTGATCATAAAGTCTGAAGTCTGTTTTGATCGTCTTCTAAAAAAATGTATATCCACTATATTAAACGTGGCTAACATAGGATTTTGGGGATATTCATAAAATACTTCTTATTTTGACGTTAGCCTTGCTAACTTTTACTATATTATTATTGTTATTTTATAGGTGTTGAAATATATATATATATATATATATATATAAAATATATATATATATAAAATATAATCTCAGATCACTTTAAATGACGTGAAAGAGTATTATTATTATTATTATTAGCACCGCGTCTTACTACCCGTTCGGGTTATACGCACTTACGCTAATGTGTAATAGTAGGGTGATTGTGAGATGAAATGGAGGACCTACAGTTTAACGTGGAATCCAAACCACGGTGGAGGCCTGGCATTCCCCACATTCACAAGATGTTTTATTAGAGGTGAAGGAAGGGTTTGGTAATCAGATAAATCTATGCCGGGACCAAGGATTGAACCCCGGACTCCAGCATAGAAGTCCGACATCTTACCCCTAGACCACCAGGTCACCATCGTGAAAGAGTAGATGTAGTAACTTTCTTAGCTGTCAGATAAGCTTATTCCTATGAAAATTTGACTGTAGTAAATGTTTCTCTTTTAAAATTGATTATCAACTAGGCATCTTGATGCTGGCCTATCAGAATGTAAATGTATCATAAGCCCAAAGCAACGATCTATAATTCAAGCAAAGTTTGTCGTTAGACCATGTGGAACTTATCAAAGTGTGTCTCCTGCAGTTTTGCAATGTGAAGCTAACGGGGATGGCCAACTTCCTGAGGTTGGTAAACCATAAACTTTATCAACCTCCGGCTCGGGGTTAGTTCATTAACTGTGATAATACAATTAGGGATTTCATGGGGCAGATCGTACACGAGGTGGAAAACGGATGCATGTGGGTAAACTAAGTTTAGTAACAAAAACTGTCTTTAATGGGAAAAATATTGAACAAACAATTTTAATTATAAGAGTGAGCGTAAATGCTAATGGAAATAACTGCTGGAAATCAAATATTCTAAGCAAAATTGACAACATAAACAAACTTTCGAATCGATTTATAGCCGTGTGTTTTTATAACCACAACATTTTTTTACGCTAAGATTTTCATAATGGCAGGATTTATCAAAATAGCCTTTTTTGGATTTATAAAGAAAGGTTTTAAAGAGGTCAAATCGATTAAGCTCTTTAATTTTTTTATCCCCAAACATATTTTGTAACCAGACAAGATTGTTAAAGCAAATTTTTTTGTTTCGGATACACATGAAACATAGATTCATCATAATCTTGAGGTGGAAAATTGTTTTGATTAAAATACTTTTCTTGATTTGGGAAAGTAAAATCAAGAATTTTATGATATCGACATAAATATATAGCGGATTTTACTCTTTTCTTATACTGGAAATATTCCACCCCACACCAATAATCAATGAAATTGTATAGAGTAGAATTTGAGAAATTCCGTCAGTAAAAAAATAATTGTATTCTCTGTAAGGATCTTACTGCCAAAATCCTGACGTATTTGTAGATACCCACCATTGAAATAAAATTACATTACAAAATAAAGAACAAACTAAAGAAAATCTTCCATTTTGAAAGAATTGGTCTGGTCCCGTTTCTACCAGTGATTATGAAGAGGGGGCGGGGGTGCGTAAAACGAGGAGAGATAGATCCAGACGCTAGGTCGATCCTGAAGACCTCTCTCGTCTCAACTAGTCTGCAAGGGGATGTCCCTCAAGAGACCGTAATTGGAGCCCACTAAAGCCCCCACCACCCCCAACCTTACCCTGTCTCTCGCAATCCAGATACAGCTAGAGGAGAGGCCACTCAGATACATAAATGTTTCACAGAAAGAAAACTGGCAGAGAAGACTTTTTAAGAAATTTTGAGCTCCTTTTAACCTCTAAAAAGGCTTACACCAACGTATCTACTGTATGTGGTGATAATCTGAAATCAATGGAGGTTTGTTTTTATTGTAACGAGTTATCATTTGAATTAAAATAGTTGTTACGTAAATCTGTCATTCCCATGTCAATTGTGGCGTGTAAACGAGCCCTTTAAGGTATGTGAAAATTCCTTTCCTGGCAAAAATTGGTAGGCACTTTACTCTCGCACATAGAAACTCTCATGTGCTGATATAATTAGACGGTTCAGAAAGTGTATGCTAAATACCTAAAATAAAATAAAATAAAATAAATAAATGGCACCTTTGTTCTAAGGCATCACTCTGGCAAGGTACTGATCTACTGATGACAGGAAGGAGATTGTAGTTCGAATCCCGGTAGGATGCACTGATAGGTTCTTTCCTAAATAGTTTTGCGCTCTTTCTTCACGTATATACGGGTGCATTTCCTCTCAATTCAACCTGATTAGTCCGTAACACATTAGTGTAATTAGTACAAATGCGTATAGCCTGAACGGGTGACAAAAAAAATCACAAAGTAACCTTTCCCTTTAATTGAACTAAATGAGATTTCCGTGACCTCGTGTGTTGAATGCCTTGTGTCGGGTGGGCTTTGTGAGTCTGGCTTTGATTGGAAGAGAAATTCAGTTGAACGATTGTCCAACAGAAACTCGATAGTCCGGGGTAAAATCAATAAGATGTAGCAGAGAGTTATCGGAGTAGAGTAAGCTGTCTGTCTCTACAGGAATTGATGGAACTCTGTTTCACCAGGAGGATACTGGACCACGAAACCCTCTGATGTTATTAATGGGCTGCGTACACGATTAAAAAAAGAGGAAACTTTAAAAAATTAGCTTTATCCGCACAGGTGGATGGAAAACAACATTTTTCAAGCTAAATATTTATTTTAGAAAGAAGGTCTACCATATTGGGCAGTTGATTGGTTTTAGTACACCATTGCAAAACGTAAAGGCAGATATAAATGTAATTAAATAGATAAATGAAGTTATCCTTTAATTAATGTGTATCACAAACTGATACGTGATTATTGTACATAGTATTATCAGTACTGATAGTAGAATCAAATTCAATTAAAAGAAGAATGACTATTTGGACACTGGTATCGATCCCGGGAACTTTGGACTAAATAATACAATCACTATTAAAAAGTGCGCCAAGCTAAGTTACAAATCATGATTAATTAGTGATAGAACATCAGCACGCAAAGCCAAATATCCTATGTTTGATTTCTGTGGTCATGTAGTAGTTTTCAATCTAATCAAATTAAATTTACTTAATAACATTCCATTACTCAATTTAATGTGTATGTATATAAAGTTAAAGATTGTATATTTTAATGGCCAAGCTAATTTAAAACATTTCTCATAATGATTATTGTGAGAAAAGTAATTTTCACATGTTAGCTCATACCACAAAATACAGAATTCCTAAGTTTAAAATGTCTTTCTTTGAAACACTGTAGCACCCTTTATAAAGGTTGGTGTGTAAGAAACGTGAGTTAAGGGCAGAATTTGTCAAAAGAAATCAAATATTGCTCCAATAATAATATAGAGTTCAATTTTCTGTACGTGGTGATATCAATAGTTATTGAATATTTATCAAGGTTGTCTTGTAATTTAATGACAACCTTTTCTCTTTATTTAAAAAGTTTCTCAATTCCACCATGTCCATGGAAAATATTCAACAATTATGGTTGATTTCACCAAGTGAATAAAATTAAATTCTATGTTTCTATAACAGCAATATTTTATTAATTTGGTCAAAAAATATTTGGTTATAAAAACTTTAAAATGCTATCCTAAGCTTGCGTTCCCTCACTCCCACCTTAAGAATACCTGAATGCATACCATCTGATTGATAACAAACGACCATTTAACTCAAGAGTGAGAATGAGAAAGAAAAAGATTTTATTCCCCCTTTTCTGTAGGGTATTTGAGTAAGCGTTTATTTTACTAACATAAAATTGTACTAGAATTACAAACTAGTCCAGGACACCACACATTATATTAAAGCCCAAAAAATTCCAATAACCATTAGAGATAACCTTCTCAAGAATATTAAATTTACTTGAATATACAGTCCAATTTTTACAAAAAGGTTATTATAGAAAATATAAACATAGTTTTGCGACCAACTTTTATAACATTTTACTTTAATTTTGGTATTATTTTATAAGTATTAATAATATCTAGACCGCCTCTGTGGTCCTGTGGTCATAGTTCCTGGCTACAAATCCAGTGGCTCCTAGTTCGATCCCACGCGTGCTTCCAGATTTCTATGAATTAGTGAGTCTGAAACGGGGTCAACTCAGCCCCATGAGGACAAATAAGGAGATAATTTAATTAAAAAAGTAGTGACTTCGGTCTAGAAAACTTGGATTAACGGAAGGAAGGTTTATTGTACCGACAACATTACACCTCCTATCCCTAGAAGTAACGACTCCGGTCTAGAAAAGTAAGTTTACTGGAAAGAGGGTTTACTGTACTGACAACATTAAACCTTATATCCCCAGAAGTAGCGACTCCGATCTAGAAAACTAAGTTTACTGGAAAGAGGGTTCACTGTACTGACACCATTACACCTTATATCCCCAGAAGTATCGACTCTGGTCTAGAAAACTAAGATTAATGGAAAGAGGGTTCACTGTACTGACATCATTACACCTTATATCCCCAGAAGTATCGACTCTCGTCTAGAAAACTAATATTAATGGAAAAAAAGAGTGTTCATTGTACCGACAACATTACACCTTATATCCACAGAGGTAGGGACTCCGGCCTAGAAAGCTAAGATTAATAGAAAGAGGGTTCATTGTGAAACCACATTACACCTTCTATTCGCAGAATTTGGCACTATCTTAGCCAATAGACGATGGCCGCCCACTCAGTATGACTCGATTGAGAGCTGACCCCATGAATTTTTGATAATACCTATCAAAAATAATCTTAGAAAATAACATGACTCGACGTATGAATTTCATATAGTCAGGCCCTTACTTTTGATATTGGATCGTAGCTTTACTTTCCACACTGGTGGCTGGGTGGTTCTAGACGTTACACTCACATTGCACGTGATCAATGCTGACAAATAGTTCAGGGGTTTAAATCTAATTCTGGGTGCTCTTCGTGTGGTGTTACCTATGGGAAATAAGGTGTATTTTTCCCACCTTCCTACTATGTTAAATTGTATGAATTTAATGTGATCAACCCCCAATAATATTTACCTCTTTGATTGAGTATTTAGATTAGTTCCCTGGCCTAGACAGTCGCCACTCAACCAAAGAGGAAAACTTTTTTTTTTTTTAGAATACAGAATAAAGAAACTAAAGGTTGATGCTAGACTGATAAACAGATATATTAATTCAAACAGCCACGTAAAGTTAATTAAGTTAACTACCGTACCGTTTCCATGGGTCTTGTTAAGTCGTCTGACTTCTTTTTCAGGGTGCTTGCAAAAAACTAACTTTTAATGGTATACGTCTCTTAATTTTGAATTTAAAATAAGACGCTATTAGAAATGTCCTTATCAGAAAATTTACAAAATTTAAAGAGCACCTCCACCTTTTAGTTAGTAATACAGGATAAAATGTCAACCCCATCGTTGGGCACGTGGTTTAGACGTCAAGCTGACCTAGTCTTGTCTGCCAGTATGTGTCAGGATTTAAACCCGATCTAATGTAGTAACTACTGAAGGCGGTGTTTCCTAAATGGTTTCCCAATCTCCCTCTACACAAGTGCAAGCAAGCATCATCCTTATAAATTCTAGCTTCTTCCTCACCAATTAATGTGACTAAATACGTATATACCTGCTTCGGTCACCACATGGTCTAAGGCGTTACTCTAGCTATAGATGGTACTGCTGATGGCAGGGAAATCGGGATTAAAATCCTGGTCAGATGTATCGAGGGTGGTTTTCCTTAAATTATTTTAAATTCTTCGTCCTTGCAAACGCGGGTACACTTCCTTTAAATTCAACCTTCCCATCCCTAACAGATTATCGTAACTAGCACACATACACAAACATATATATACATGTGTGTGTGTATAGCCTGATTAGGTAGTAAGACGCAGTGATTCAAATAAAATAAAATAAATGATGACATCCCTCATGGATAGCAGGATACGACGTAAAAAAAAGTCTATAAGAGATTGATTAATAGCTCCCCAGTTTTAACAGTAAATTTTGTTGTAGGCTACTTAGGCATACCATAGATGTGTTGTTCTTAAAAGGTACACGATAAATCAAATCAAAGTAATACGATCGTACGCAATTTTAGTTTGAAACACATTTTTAATTATCTCATACACTCAAGTAATTTTGCTTAAAATCCATTTATTGGATATTTGTTTTTAAATACACGCAGTTAATGAGCCATGGTAATCACATTCAGATGAGCAGCACGAACAAATTAATTTGAATAAAGTTAATTACAAATGAAATGAAACAATATTTATTTTGTTTTAGTCAATATAGTTAAATTAAAAATATATATTTATGTAACACTGTACTTTAATTTTGAATCATCTACATTGAATATATTGTCACAGCCATTCACAGTGGAAGATTATTTATTTGTGTTTATTATTATTATTATTTTTATTATTATTAGCACCGCGTCTTACTACCCGTTCGGGTTATACGCACTTACGCTAATGTGTAATGGTAGGGTGATTGTGAGATGAAATGAAGGACCTACAGTTTAACGTGGAATCCGAACCACGGTGGTGGCCTGGCATTCCCCACATTCACAAGATGTCTTGTCAGAGGTGAAGGAAGGGTTTGGTAATCAGATAAATCTGTGCCGGGACCGAGGATTGAACCCCGGCCGCCAGCACAGAAGTCTGACACCTTACCCCTAGACCACCAGGTCACCATTTATGTTTATTAAACAGTGTACTAACTTTAATGGTGGAATGAGAGAGCAAAATTTAATACACCTTTTTTTTTAGTTTCACTTATTATTTTAGCACCGCGTCTTACTACCCGTTCAGGTTATACGCTTACATACTAATTACACTAATGTGTAAGGAATAGGGAAGGTTGAATTTTGAGGAAGTGAACCCACATTTGTGTGGAGGGAAAGTGGAAAACCATTAATGAAAAACCACCCCCAGTTCACCCGAGCGAGATTCAAACCTCGATCTCCCCGATCTCGGAAGTTCAGCTCAACAAGAAACCAACGCGTTAGCTAACTACGCCACCGAGGTGGGTAACCTTACTGCTTGTGATGTAAACATTTAATTATATGTAGTAGGTGGGAGAAAGTTATATTTGTGAGGAGAGAGGAAAACCATTTAGGATACAAACACTCACATTACACTCAGCAAGGATTCGAACTCCAGCACCGGCAAATCACCCTATATGAATCTGACTTTTAGTCTACGTGTCCACTGGTTTGGTTCACTGATCAAGAGCATTGAAACACGCTACAGTAGCAGAATTATCCAAGACGTCAATCTCACGTTAGACTGGCCTGCTAATGATGGGGATATCGGGTTTCGAATCCCGGTCATATTCTACTGAGGCCAATTTGGTTTCCCACTCTCCTTCTACGCAAATGCGGGCAGATTCTAAAACACCTCCTTTCTCATCCCTTGTCCCATTGTAATAATTATGCATATAAACTGAACGGGTATTAGGAA
>CABFVZ010002176.1:0-52818 GCA_902151445.1 Timema monikensis
AGAATTATTGGTGATTTAAATCTTGTATAATTAATACACACTTTTTATGTTGACATGTTTTTTATTTATAAATCTCAGTTTATTTCAGTAGAAAATAGATAATGTCGTCGAAATATATACGCGGCCTATAGTATGAGCGCGGACAGAAGTTTCAGTCCGAGTAGTTCGACTGGACGCCAAGTGCTAGTGACTAGTGAGTTCTGTGCCTTACATTGCACCATTCTTTCGTATATATCCATTGCTCATGGAAGCTTCGAGAAGGTCGTGTTATAAAAAATTAAAATAAAAGACAAAAACATCTCGGTTTTACTGGAAGCTTCGAGAGCCGGAAACTGACTCAAGATACTTTTTAAAATCTCTATTCGAACTTTCCAGAAGAGGAAGTTAGTATTTAAAAATCTTATATTGTCAACTTGACTTGGCTAATGTCACGTGCATGACGTCACTTACAGTAGTGTGTACCTTCTTGGAAGAAGAAGTGCTTTAAGCGCCATGTAATAGATTATAATTTAAATGAAATAAGATATGTTTATAAAATTTGGACAATATTATTGTCAATGCTTTCACATTATCTTTAGGGTCAAATCAGTAACATTACACACTATTACTTTGACAAGTTCATTTGATGGATTGATACCATTCTCATTAAGTTTATGTCCCACAAATACTTTTTTTTTGACAGATTAGGCTTAGTTCCATATTCTTTCAGTCTCTGTAACACCTTTTCTGTCTTATCGTAGGCATCCACCCTATCCCTTCCTACCACCAGTATGTTGTCAAGGTCATAATAAGTATCTTCCGGTCCCTGTGTCACCCTATCCATGCATTGTTGAAAAACTTGTGTTGCCACTGCTATCCCATAAGGGAGGCGTGCAAAATTAAAAGGCCTTGATGGGTGTTTACTGTAAGGAGTGGATGGGAGCATTCTCCCACCTCTAACTGTAAATATGCTTTGCTCAAATCAATCTTGGAGAAAACTTTACATTCTGAGATACCTGTGAAAATATCTTCAGGGGTTAGAAGATTCTTTAAAGTCACTGAATAACCTTATTGCCTTAATATTTGGCTTTGCCCCACACACTAGTGGTGTCGCCCATTCAGTCTGTGTAACTGAATATATTATTCCTCCTTTTTCTAATTTCTCCAACTGATTTTCCATTTACCCTTTAATTGCTTATGGAACCAGTCGTTCTTTGCAATATACTGGGATGACATTTTCTTTAAGCACTATCTCTTCTTTTATTCCTTTTATTGGGCCAAATGGTTTTTCAAACAATGTTTTATGTTCATTAATTTATTTCTCAGCTGTATATATACTCTTTTTTTCCCTGTTAATCACCTGAGCTACTGAAGACCAGTCAATGTTCAATACCTTGGGCCAGTTTCTTCCTAATAAAGCCTGCGATCTTGTAGAATCCCCCTTTACCACCACAACCGGGAGCTGTACAGTATGTCCCTTGTGTGACATTGTAGCTTGGAACTTCCCTTTTACTTCAAGTGGTTGTCCTGAATACATTTTAAGCTTTAAAGATGTCAGACTTAATTTAATTTGTGAAAATTAATTTCTATACAATTTTTCAGAAAATATGGTTACGACAGCCCCACTATCCACTACCATACTCACAAGTTTCCTGTTCACTAACATTGTTACTGTCCACTGTTCCTCTATATCTTTCATGTTAATTGCATGAATATAACACAAATCCAAACTGCCTTCTTCAACTTCTGATTCTACTGCATGAATCTTCCCTGCCCTTTTACACACCAATTTCAAATTGCCTACTTTTCCACACCTATGGCACCTGCTATTTTTGAAAAAAACAACTGTTTGCACAGTGATCTTCTCTACCACAATGATAGCATCCATACACTTTGGACCCCTCTCTTGCCTTGTCCATATTTCCTGCCCTCGGTATGACTCTCGCTTGCCTGCACACTTCAGCCTTATCTAACTTGTATACCTTTTCTATACTTCCTGATCCTGACTGACTATGGAATACTTTCACTTGGCGATCAGCTTCCTCTGAATGCAGTCATACGTTTAGTGCCTCTTAGAATGTTATTTCAACTTCTGTGATTAACTTTTTTGTGAATCTCTTATTATAACAAATCTCTAACTAACCTATCACGCAAAGTTTCACCTAGAAACACTCTTTAGTTACATGAAGCTGCTATATGTTTAATTTCCATGGAATATTCTGCAATACTTTCACTTTCTTGTTGAAACCTCTTTCCCAACCTCTCTCTCTCTCTCTCTCTTGGCTATAATGGATTTTCTAGGAGCATAATGTTGTTTCAGAACATTAACCAACTCCACAAATGTTTTTGAAGAAGGCAGATCTGGTACTAACAAGATTTTTTAAAACTTTATATGTTTTGGTTCCAATCATCATCAATTTAAAAAAAATTAGTTTATTCTTGCACATTATATACCAAAAAATGCATATCCAATCTTTCCAAATAATTCATCAAGTCATTCACCTCCTCATTAAACTCGTTAAACCTTGTTGCCACCATTATGACTGCCGCAAAATTTTCACTCGTCAGCGTACAAACTAAGGTTGGTTTATTGGGATGTTCCTCATCGCCACTGTTGTATTCATTACTTACACATTATTGGTATGGTAAAAGGTCACAATCTTCTAGTTATACATAACAAGAAATCCCACACTTTGGATCTAGTTCTAAGTTCACTTTCACTCTCTTCACACTCTTCATACATAGATCATCACTACACTTCCACCTCCATCCAAAACTAACATCTGGTTTTCCTGTTCACCACCTTCCTGCTTACTACACTTTAATCTCTTAACAATACTCATTCAAAGTCACTGATCGAGACCAACACTTAAAGTGCTGCTTGTCATGAAGTGGGCCTTCTAGGTGGTAGAAGTAGCAAACAACTAAACCAAATCACCCTTACAAAATAAATATGGTTGCTTTCTTGTTTCAGATCTGGTCCATGGTAGACTTCAGCAGGTCGCACCTTCAGGAAGGGCACATGGCCATTATGTGGAAAGATACAACCTTCAACTATGCATACTTTCTTTGGTTTGAGGATGCTTCTGTGAGTTAATATTTCTGTGCTAAAAACTTGTAGCTCATTACCATATTTTCCTGAATATAGTACATGCTTGAATCATCGCAGTACAGTTTCCACCACTAGGCCCTTTAAGAAGACTTTGATGGACAAAAAAAAGCTAGGCTTTAAAAAGTTCAAAGAAAGTTATACTTTCTCTCCTTTAAATTATTTATGTTTAAAAATGAGTTGGCCCAATGGATAAATAAGTTTATAATAATGGAAATTGATAAAAATAAAGAAAAAGGATAAATAAACTAATAAGAGTAAATTTAATGAAGATATCCCACTTACAGAAAGAGGAAAATGTGGGAAGAATCTACTGCACAAAGGTGATATCTTCTTCCTTTCTTCTGTTTTCTATAGTAGAAATAGTCACACACACATTTAAACACAAATATAATAATATTTCGGCATTGTTGCCTTTATCATACACAAAGAGAGAAGAGCAAATACATTTCACACACAGACTCACTGGATTACTCTATTTTGAATTAAAAAAAGGAACTGTTAGAAAAACAGTTTGTGTGTGTGCGCGTGTGTGTGTGAATACTTTAATATATATGAAAGAAGACTAATAGGTACTAATAGTAAAAAAAAAGTTAATCTTATAGAAAGAAACTATCTTCTATTGAGGCCTGATTGTAATCTTGATTTGGTAATCCATTTGTGGGTCAGTTCCCACTGTCTAGTTTGATAACTGTTCTTAGTATTCTGGTGGTGTAGCAGGTTTTTGGAAGTCCTGGTTGTAGGTAACCAATATCTCCTTAAGATTATACATTCAGCCAAATGGGGGGGAACAGTATTTAAAATAAAAACAAAATAAACTAATTTTATATTCTAAATCAGCAGTGTACTTAATTAAAATTGAAAAAAGATGAGAAAACAGTATTTTTGAACTTTTTTTAAAATCTTAAACTGTTTGGCATTGTATATGGCAAAAAAAAAGGTGTCATTATGTACACAATGAGCCAATGACATTGTTATAAATGTTATAAAAACATTAAAACCCTTAATTAAAATCCAACATAATTTCAAATATTCCCAACATTAGGGGTTTTTGCGCCACTTGCCATTTTGTGATGCTCTAATATCATAACACATAATTTTGACATACATGAACAAATACTCGTAATAAATGTACATGAAATCAAATGTGCACTTTACAAATTTAAAATGCTGTTAAAAGCCTTTAACAACTAAACTCTTGCCCTCCTAGATATATTGATTTACAAATACCTGCTTCAGAAGTAATAACTACCCCCTCCCAACCCAACCCTCTGCAGCTTAGTTGCAATGTCTCACCAGGAATGTGTATTTTACAACCAGACAAGCAAAGAAAATACAAAGTGTATTGCCTCTATTATCTTCTTATTTCTGTTAAAATATAGGTAAATTGATCTTTTCAGCAAATGTAGCCTATATATAATGACATGTGATGCACAGGTGTGTGTGCACAGTGAAAGTAATACTGTTTGTGTGTGGGGGGGATTGAGGAGTTTTATTAGTCAAATGAATCTTGCCGCACACGTACACTTAAGTTGTCTAGTGTACGAGTATAGATTGCTTGTTCATTGTAACTAAACAATTTCAACAAGTGTTGAAAAAATGTATACAAATATAAAATATTGATAGTATTTAAAAATAAACTTTTTCGTCATACTCTTTATGAGTAAAAATCCCTAAAAGTTTACTTTTAAATGTCTAAAAATCCTTAAAAGACTCAAAAATTATGCAAACCAAGAAAATATGACCTTGCATTTCAAAATGACAAAAAAAAAACTATAAAATATTCATTTTTCCAACAAGCGAATCGTAAATAGAGTTTATGTACTTATGGCAGTGCATGTGATGAACAAGGAAAAGAAGAAAAAAGAAAAGATAAAAAGTGCCCTGTTCACCAGTTAGAGGGACTAGACTTCTACCGAATTAAACATATATTTTACTTTTTTTTTTACATAAGTGATTATTGATGTCATTATTTTCATACATTATATAGTTTTCTCGTATGAAACTTTAGAATAAGGACCCTTACATTAAAAAAAAAGTTTTTAAAAAGGCATATTTCTAGCATAACTGAGTTAGTTCATACACATTATTTAACAGGAGAATAATGGCCAAATATTATCATGTCACACAATGAATAAACATCTCTTTATTAACTTTTTGAATGCATCCAACAGTTTCTAGGAGGTTAAGCCCGCCACACGCGGTGCAGGTTCATTGCTAAATTGCTTACTAGATTTCGCTGTTTGTTGCTGTGCTTGCTGCTCTGCAGGGTGTCAAGCAGACAGCACTTCTGGGTTGGCTTCAGATGAGGCTCACCATCTGCAGGTTATGCGACTAGTTTAAGAGAGAGCGTGAAAGAACGCTAGCTCTTTTGTCAACAAACATGGACGATGATGATAACTTCTTGGATGACAATACTTTGCGGGCAATTTGTATTCATCGAAGACAATTAGTGATGGCAATATTCTCAATAATTGATGCACTGAGGAGGTGCAGAAAATGTAGAAGGTTTTGGAATGAGAATTGGCAGCATCATCGAGATTTCAAAGGAGGCACCCTATCTATGTTGTTCAATGAACTAAGGTAAACATTACCACATAGACGTAACCACCTCTATCACTGACTGTACGCAAATAGTGGCGATCGTCATGCCTGGTCACGTGACTGAAGGCTGCTCTTTGATTGGCTCACCTCCCGAGCCAGCAGGGAACCAAGCATGGAAACCAGCAACCTAGCCAGCAGCTGAGCCATCAGTGACGTCTTTTTCCAGCAGCTTGCCCTACTCAACACCGAGCAAGCAATCTAGCAACAAATTCTGCACTGTGTGCGGCAGGCTTTAGTGCTTAGGAACAATTCATATGTAGGGGACTTGAACCATTAGTATTTTAAATAGATGGTACAACCATTCAATGAGGTACACCTTTCAATTAAATTAGTATATTCTGCCTGATAAATCTCAAATAGGGAGTTTATGGCAAGAATCCCCTGGAGACCCTTCGGAAGGGGGTAAAATATTACCTTAGCTTGTGCATTAATCATGAGCTATATAAGGGAAAAAGACAAAACAGAATTGTTACTGCAGCTGACACTGGAGGTCTAATACATTAATTTCACAATAGACTGGTTTGCCAGTGTCTTGGAGGTTTAGGTTTGAATCTCATCCAAGTTGGGTTCTTCACTTAAGAATTGTCATTTTAGTTTTCCCATCTCTTTATACCTTACTCTTTATATTAAATTATGGTGATAAACATAACATTTTTTAAAATGTTAAAGAAGACAACATATTTAAAAAAAAATTTCTACTTTGTAGGGATCACCACTGAAGCCAAAAGTATTTCCATCGTCGCTGTTTAAGACTTTCCCAAGGCCAGGAATATTATGTGGTGATTTCTATAAGTAAGTTGATATTTTTATTTTTACACCTCATAAAGGATCAAATCTGGTCTAAGGTGTCACTCTAACAATAGTCTGGATTGCTGATAATGGGAAGGTTCCAATTCTGACCAGGTATACGGAGTTTTTTTTTACTTCTAGTCAAGCTCGAATCAGGTTGAATGAGTTTGAGTTCAATTAATATAAAGCAGTAGTTGTACTAAAAATCAAGGTGAACTATTTTTTTTGGTAGAGCCACGCGTAAACCATAGATACAAACATATTATTATTATTATTATTATTATTATTATTAGCACCGCGTCTTACTACCCATTCGGGTTATACGCACTTACGCTAATGTGTATAATCAGATAAATCTTTGCGGGACCGAGGATTGAACCCCGGCCGCCAGCATAGAAGTCTGACACCTTACCCCTAGACCACCAGGTCACTATACAAACATAGTTTTTTAAGAAAATAATTTTTTGTGAAAATATTTATGATCACACACATTTGTAGTTTGAAATAAATTGGATAAAGTTGTATAAGTTGTATATTTTAAAATCAAATGAAAGGAAATATTTGCTATGAAATAATGTCTTAGAACTGAATTGAATTAAATTTATTTAAAAATAAAATTAAAAATTCTGGGTACTCATATTTTTAAAGTTTTGTAAAAAAAATATTTTATTGGAGCTCAAACAACTACTAAAACTTGACTCGAAATCAAATTTTCTAGTATTTGCGCACCCCTAGCGTTTTTTATTAAATGATTTCTCATGTTTCTTCCACATAAATGATGGTACATTTCCTTTAAATGCAATCTTCTTCCCCCATTAATGTAAATAGCCCGGACAGTTAGTAATACACGCAATACTAAAAAATTGTCTAGATAAAAGTAAGAAAACAAAATTCAAATTTAAGATAAAAATAGTAAAATGTGACCGCTTCTTCTTAAAATAAAGAGGTTTTTCTTAAGGGTGCAGGCAAATATCCTCACATATAGGTATTTCTTATTAAATTGTCAGTTATGAAGCTTCAAAACCACTAAAATAATCCTCACTTCTCTTAGATTTTTAAAGTTGGCTTTGTTTGTTTGAGGAAGGCTATGTCTATGTTTATAAATATTTATTTTACTTCAATCTCAGAACTGCAATTTGTCTTTATATATAAAATTTTACTTTTCTTCCTTACCCTCAGGAAGCTTATCGAAACCTGCTTCCCTAAGACATCGCCCAGTAAGGTCCGCTGCTATGAGCTGTATTGCATCCATCTGGGTCTCGCCACATCCTCGTGTGTCCTCGAGCACTCCAGGAGACTGGCTGCCACCATTTGGGAGGTTACGGGAGTGGCCAACAACCCTCTGGATATCTTGTAGGAGCAACCTCTTGCCCTCTGCACATTACAGTGTTTGTCCTAAGAGGATATATGATCGGAACAGATATCCTAAGAGGATATATAATTGGAGGTGGTATCCTAGACAGATATCCTAAAAGGATATGTAATTGGGAAATATATCCTATAAGGATATGTGATTGAGACATGTATACTAAAATAATTTGTAATTGGGACAGGTATCCTAAGAGGATATATGACCAGGGCTGCTATCCAAGCAGGGTATATAGCCAAGAGTATAACTGAAAACAAAAACATGAATCAGGACTGACCACGTTGCGTTAGAGTACTGGGGGGAAAATCGGTTTGTTTTGTGTATTGTTTTGTTATAGATAAAATATGTATGTTGGATTGATCATTTATTTATCCACTTCATGGAGACTAGTATTTTATAAATTAGGAATAGAAAGTCACACATGATCAAACTTTTTCTTACAAACTGCTAATATGTTTGTATTATATTTAGTATCTATAATAGTTTTCATTATGGACAAAAAGTTGCAAGTTTAATAACAAACAATCCAAGAAAATTAATGTCTGTAGCAGTGTACTGTTCGTCTCCAAAAACTACACATTGCCTAAAGGAGTCTACATTTTTTCATAGGAATGGGCCCTCAAATACTTCAAATTCCTCGAATCCTTAAGGCTATTTGAGATTCGAGAAAATTTCATAATTAAAAACTCAAATATTTATTTAAAAAAATCTAAGTAAGTTTTGGAGCTTTAACCCTTTGGCACTCAGCGTATTTTCACTAGACTAAGCCAAAACACCCAGGCAAATTTTCACATATTTACCTTTAAACATTTTAAATTTTCTCATAAAAAATGTATTTTTGTATAAATGAAAAAAATCACACTTATACTATACACATTGTAGATTTATAAAAAAAATTACATAAATTATTAGACTACCGTTATTTTGTAAAAAAATTCAAAATTTTTAAAATCTTAAAAATTGAATTAAAATTTCTAATTCAGAGCAAAAAATTAATATTTATTTCTTGTCTTCCTTATTTATCAGTCATCCTGCAAGAAAGAGAATTTATTTCTGTAAAATTTGATACTAGTTTGGTGTTTGTAACTTATTCTGATTCCGAACAACATAACTTTTTGGAGGAGGAAGAAGTTGCTCAGGTGACAGAATCTCCCTGTTGTCTTCAACATCCATACCATTCTCATCACTGTCAGACATGTTATGAACAGCTGGATTCCTAAGATCTGGGACATTATCATCGTCACTAGTGTTGTCAGAATCACTTTCATACACAGTCACTGTCACTGTCAATAGTATCTAAATAGTCTAAAATGTCTGAGTCATTTAGCCTAGAACTTGGACTGGCCATTGCCTAGCTAGAATATTTCAACTAAACAACACTTATAAATAATAAACTTTGAATAAAACAATGAAAATTTAATACTATATAAAAAGAAAACAAGTAAGAAAAATAATAGAAGCAAATATATTTATATAAATAAAGAATAAGGAAAAAACCATGAACTAGAAACGTATTCACACCATGATGTAAACAATGAGCATAACATATTTCAACTGTTCAAAATAAATAGTTTTTCTAAGACCAGTGGTGCTATCTGTTGGAAAAAGTATGAAATAAACCTAAATATTTAGAATACCACGTGTAATGCCACCTAGTTGTTAAAAATAAACTTGCATGGCCAGATTTAGCTTGAGCCGATATATCGGCCGTGTGAGTGTTCTAGCAGTACCATGGCGCGCTGAGTGTTTAAGGGTTAATACTGCTTATTGGGTGGTTCAGATTCAACTATAATTATAGCATGAACTTAACAACCAGGCCCCAGATCAGTAATTTAACACTTAACTGAATGTAAGAATGTTTTAATGAATGGATTATAAGAAATAATGTTAAAATTTACTTCCTATTTGTATTTTCTATTATGCTATTATATTTATTTCCTTTTTTATCCATAATTAGGCCTGGGCGGGATCCTGAGCCTTAGGAAAATAGATGTTCTTGAAACTCAGGCGGGAAATTAATTTTTCACAGATTTTTTGAGGATAATAACAATTTTCATATGAATAACAAGGCCAAGTTTAAAAATTAAATATAGGCGTCTCCTTACACAAAACATTCACTTTTAGTCCTGTCTCAATAATAATTTTTATCTTAAGTAACTTATTTAACTGTGTCTGACTCAACCAGGTAGTAAGATGCTGTGCCAAGAAAAAAAAACTTAGTACATCGACATACTAATGGTTACATAAGGTTATTTGCACAAAATAGGTCTAGGCTCTATAATATTCCATTCATTACATGAACATTGTGCAGTTATTGAATAAAATAACATTAATAGCCTATATTTCAAGGGATAAAGAAAGAAAAAGGCATTTGATAAGGTTAAGTATTTTAATTTCTGGTGATGTAGTAAATCCCGAATGTTTGTGTACACATAACACAGCAGTCGTTATTATTTTCATGATGATGGATATGTCGTCTTTAGATAGTGTTTCTGAAAGTGAAAATAAATTTTAAAAACATGTCTTCACTCACTCAAAATATATCCTTTTCCCGAGTATTTTTTAATCTTTATATCGAATTCCACTTTAGTAAAACTACGCGATTGTGTAGAGAACACAAAAACAATATTCATTTTATTTTGTTTGTATTTATGTGGTCAGGTTTTAAAGACAAGGTTGTTTAAAATCAAGTTGCCAGCCCTGTAAAACATAATTTCAAATTAATTTTAGAAACTATTACAATTTTAATAATTTCTGAACATCTTATTTATAAAAAGGAAAATTGATTTTGGAACGTAAATTCAAACTAAAGCTTGTTTCAACTGTATTAAATCGATTACTTTATTTGGTTAAATGATTATTTTAAGAGAACATTTTGTTTTAGATTTTAAGAGCATTTTGTTTTAGTCTACAATAAGAAAAAACATTTTACATGAGCACAAACAAGGCTAATATTTTGAAAAAAGAAAAGTTAGTGTCCAATAAATGTAAAATTGTGTCAAAATTTTAAAAACTAATCGTGCTAGTACACTGGGGTTGTTGAAGCCCCTTTCTCAATACCCAACACTAGAACGAAAGTTATTTTATTTTTACCACAGTATTTTTTTAGTTTAAATAAATGTGAAAGTTAATAATTTGTTTGATATTATATAATTGAAAAACAATTATAAAGGCCTAAATTCAAATATTAGTGTCTAAATATTTCCGTTCCTGTTTCAAGGAGAAATTGTTATTTTCCACTCAAAAATTTCCTGAAGTCAAAATATAATTCCCCAACAGGCCTATTCATAATTATTCCAAGGTTTGGATTTGATATTTGAAACTAATAGGAGATTCAGATTCATAATATAGTAGAATAAATCCAACTCTAATTTTTAATGCTTTGATATGGAATAAGTCCTTCATTTACCTCAAATTCTTAAGAATATCAAATGTTTGAAAAAGATTCTGATTCAAAACTTTAAAAAACTACAAACCTTTTATTTTTTCTAAAGTTTTCTTTACATCTATAATGCTGCTGTTTTAATCCAACATAATTTTGGACAACCTAACAACCAAATCCCAGACTTAAAGTGGATTCACATTTAATTCAAATCAGAAGTGAACGAAAATAATAAACTTGTATAGCAATTTGGGAAAGTTAAACTCTTAATATTACTATGTTTTCTTGGATTTATATTGGAACTCTAAATTATGGGTAAAATGCACATTTATATTTTAAAAAGTGTATTTGACCCAATGACACTATTTTATTCATATTCTGTAACATAATTATTTGATAGTTGCACAAACTTTTACCTTAAATTGCATAACTGATGGTAGTCCCAATACAAAAATTAATATAAACTCAATTTTTCTTGAAATGTTGTTAGCACTTTTTCTCCCAAAGTTTGGTTTATTTAAAAACTAGGCAACATGCATTCCATTTCTTAGGCTATGAAACATAGTTTGCTAAAAATGTAATTTAGATGTAAGGAAATGTTATTTAAAATGTTAAATGAATGTTATTTAATCAAATTGAACTTATCTTGTTATTATAAAAACTGCTAAATATTGTTAAATTAAGCAGCAAATATAGAGAACCATGATAAATGTATAAGTTTTCTTGCTGTAAATTTGTCCAGTAATCATAGCTTGTTTTTTAACTATGATTTATTGTGCTCTATTTTGCTTGGATTTATTAAAGGTACTGCTTAATCAAAGATAATTATTCATACACTCTGGTATTTCTTATGGGAATGAAAATTCCAAAGCTTCTAAACCACTAAATCAATTCTCAATTAACTATAAATGTTCTGATACAACTATCTTTTCTAAAACCATACAAAATGGCGAGACACATCCTTTAGATAACTTATACATTACATATTTTTCAGTATAATTAAATATATTGTGTTTGTTTTTGTATTTATAAAACTAAAAATTAATAACTTAAGATGCAAGACATGAATGTCTGATATATTTTAAATTTTAATATAATTATAGAACATGATATAATATTTGAGCTTCTGTCAACTATTAACCATTTATAAACCATAAGAAAAGTTTCAGGTCCCTCTCAAGAATCTCAAGGGGGAGAGATGTCCCATGAGCTGCTTTTTGAGAGCTCAGTATTAAAAAGTACATGATTTAATAACTAACAAGGATGGTATACTAATGCTAAGACCTGTGTAACCAGAAATTTGTAATTTATGTCAAATTTTGCTCAAACCTTGTTTGAACACTCGTAGTCAATAATTTTAGTATGGGTCAGTGTTGAACCATGGCTTTTTATATTAATAGGTGAATTTACCATCAATTTAGACAATGAGTTTTAACTCTTATAAGAGTTTTCTTTTGGCCCCCCAATCTTAAATACAAAAAGACTTGCTCTACAAAAACAAACGTTTGATATATATAAGTATTATATACTATATTGTACCTGTATACTGGCTCTAAGGTTAAAAAAAATACAAGTATTACTTTTTTATTTTGCATGTGGCCTGCCATATTTGCTGCATTATGGAGATTGGCCCATGAATCATAAAACGTTTGACAACAATGGTCTATAGAATCAGATAAAATACCTCTTAAGTTTATTTTTAAACTTATACAATTTTTATTGTATCTTTTTAAGATATTACTAATAGGAGTTTGCGAGCTCAAGTTTTTATTAGTTTCAGTCGAGCTCAAGTAAGCCTTTGAGAAATCTCTTGAGGGTTGAGTCAAACCAAGCTTGAATTGAATAAATTTAGACTTTTAAAACTTAATTACATAGATAAAAGTTAAATGATTATTAAATATTGAAGACAAAAATCAACTTCCACTTAAAACAAAATAAGACCTTTTTTGAAATCACAAAAGCATTATTTTTACAATGAAAAGAAAATACACTAAACTCCTGATTATTCAGGCTAATTAGTACCGAAGGATGCATGGATAGTTGTAAAACAAGGTTAATCTAATACACAAATATTTCTCTCATGTTGACATATGAACTGTATTTATTACATGGCTAATCATTTATATAAAACAGTTTCACATGAGTATGCACACAAATACAGCGCAGCTTGTATGATATTATTTCCTCCTACAGCTGTTTTGTGATCTAATTGTGTATTCTTTTATGCTTTTAACATATTTTTGACATTTTTTCTTGTGGTTGGGATGAAACCATATTATGCCCCGTTTATAGTAAAAGGTTTACTTCTGAGTTAATTTGTTTATTAAAAAATACGAAAAATTCTTGTAATATTTGGAAAAACCATGCACAGATAATCTGCAAACAGGATAGCAGGGAGTTTACTGTACTCACTGAAAATTTTCCGAACAACATCCAGACAAGTACAGAAAAGAGTCAAAATAATCAGTCATCCATTGCCAGATAGACAATATATAGCAAAAATGTATGTATACAAGTTCAAATTTACCGAGCTTAGAATGCTGTCGAGCTCATATTCGAGCTTCTATTAATTGCTCAGGGTTGAGCTTGAAATTTGAGAGCTCGCAGACTTCTAGCTACTAATTAATTTTTTTTGCGAACAATATAGTTTTTATTTACTCTCCTATTGAAGAAAAGACTTTGTTTATTTGTCTTCCAGAATTCGTTTATTTGTCTTCCATATTATTATTTATATATGTTAGTTTTTAACATCACCTTGTATGTATATGCTTAGAAATTATTTATATGTTTAACATTTATAGGCTACAACAGAATAGCTGGACAATAAAAATTATTTAAATAACTACAAATAGGCCTACAATGAAAAGATCTAGGTCAAATCGCTAAACTCAACAGTGTAGTGAAGTGTGAAGTTTCAAAAATTTTGACTTTACTTAAAATATCAGATTTGACTTAGTTTTATAAAAATGAATTTGATTTTAATAACTATTGAGACATACACAAAAAAAGTGACAAATAAAATACACATTTATTTTTCATTTTTGTCATTCTTAGCTGTTTATTTCATCACAAGTAATGTTCACATATTGTAATTAAGAGTGGGTCTTATGAATCCCTTGAATGCTTAAGGATATTTTGGATTAATTTTTCTTTCTTTGAGTTTGGAAGTATTTTTTTGGGGGGTTTGCGGGGGAGTTAGGAAGGTAGGCGGGCTTTTATGATGCATACTTGTGATGAAGCCCAATATAATCATAAGATGACCCTAACAACTATACGCCAGGCCATTAATTTACCGCTTAACAGAATGTTAATTCTAATTTTAATTTTTTACTGTTTAATAGCAACTAAAGAAACATAATTGAACAAAATAGAGATGAAGAAAAGTATTTTACCAAAGTGGCTAAGTTGTTCTCATACTAGTCATTACACTTAGCTGTAAGATTATTTAAGTCAATTTTATCGCTAGTTAAAAGCATGGAGTTTGTATTAAATCTCACATTTCAGACATGTTGTGATTTTTATACAAATCTATAGCTCAATATATTTTTTTAGGAGACTTACACCAATTTTTTTTATTACATCAGAAACCCTGTCATATAGGGTCATTCATAAACCACTTAATGTTTTTTTCTTACCGCTTTTAACCCCTCCCCTCTCCCCATTTAACACCAGGTAGACATTTAGTCTGCCCTCCCCTCTCCAACCTATGTTACATAACTTTTCATTTCAAGAGTGAATGTCATGTTAGCAAAAAGTGCTTATCTTGCATTTTCAACATCATACATATTCTAAAGTCATCTATAAATCTGGTTTACAAACAGTGAAAACATGAACATTAATATTAGGGGTGTGTGAAGTCCACTTTTTTTTTGTTTGAAGCAAAGTCGAGTCGAATATGGAAAATTTTCTCAAAGCCGAATCGAAGTTCGAATATTTTTATATTTTATTTTGAGTAAAAATATTATGTTGACATTGAGTATATTTACCTAACATCAAACTAAATATTCCATTTATTATTTCTTAACACTAATATTTGTAGCTTATTGCCAACATATAAATGTTATATTCACTTTACCTTTGTATTAAAAACATTTATGTATACAGCATGAGTGAGTAGTTTAAAAAACATGCATTTGCTTTAATATCATTGGATTTTCCTTGCATGTTGTTTTACTAATATATCACAAACAAGATACAAATGAACAAAACACAAGTGTTAATAGACGTTTGAGAACAAGAACAACATTATAGAAAATATGAGTTTAAGTTAATTTGGCAGGCGCGTTTATAGGTTTGAGAAGTCCACTGTTATAAACTTTTAGTTTTTCTTTTTACAAATCAACAAGAAAACTTTTAATTTTAAAATCCATTAAAATCTTGCAATATGAATTACTAAAGAAAATATGGTTCTGATTTTGAAAGCACCTATAGCCAATCTCAAAAATAATATCACCTTGATGAATTTTACTGATAAATTAATTCATGTAATCTATATAAAATAACAAATTTTTTGTAGATTTAATTTATTTTTATTTTTAGTAAAATATCTAAGATTCTATCTAAATTAACAGCAATTTTAGTTTAGAAGTACTCATTATTTGCATACTCTAAAAAAAAAAATTTAAGGAATGGCATGTTCCTCGCCCATGTGCTCAACTATCTCTCAAGTCTGCTGCTAGCCTACACATTAACAGGAATTTGAATTGAATATAATGATTCATGTAGTAAACAACTGAAATAGCTGCATGTGTGAATTTTAGAATATTAAAACAATATTTTCAATGTTTAAGAAACACTTCAAAAGTTTAATTAAATATATTGAAAAAAAAATTTAATATTTATTTTAATCTACACTTTCAAGAGGAATAAATACATCTTCGGTTGGTACCAATCAACGATTTGTGATCAAGGGGGTTAGAGGTTTAATATTATGGCCGTTTTGAAATTTAAAATGCTATGGAAATTTTCCCAGGTTCTACCAAGAAAATAAAGCAAACTTGTTCTAAAACTCAAAACTATAAAAATATATTTTATTTCTTAAGGTAATTTCAGTTCCTTTTTATTTGATGTAAAATACAAGTGTAATATAATAACTGGACTTCGAATAACAGAGAAAGCTTCGAATAGCTGCCTAAGCCAAACATGGGTTCGAATCGAATACAAAGTACACCAAGATTCACTTCGGCTTGGAATTTTTCGAAGTTTCGCACACCCCTAATTAATATTATTTTTCCAACATTAGGAATAAAGTATTAGATCTGTGTTACATAACACTGTGATGTACCCACCCTCCCCCATATAATACCATGTAGATATTATAGCTTCCTCTAGCCCCCTCTCAACAACACATGGTTTAGCGTCCATTCATGCAACAATTAACTTAAATTATATTAGAGATTTGTAGGTAAAATGAAGATCTGACACCTTAACTCATTCGGTAGTGTGTCTATTTATTGAGCGAAGGGTCCCAAGTTCAATTCCTGGTATGGCCAAAAAATGTATCTTTGGGGAAATGTGTGTCTACCATTTCACAGTGACGGAATTAATGGCCTGGGACTGAGCGTTTTGCTTGTCTTGGTTTCAAGTTAGATTATTAGATACATGAAGCTACAACAGGCAAGCAAGCCGGTAGTGGAAAATATATTGCTTGAATAAATAACTGACCCAGACCATAGGCTGGAAACAGTAATGAATGTAAAAAAGGTAAAATGAAGCTTCAGATTCAAGTTTTAGATTCAATAAAGAGTAGATACGACCCATCTATAGTTTATTTTATATTGTAATTAAATGTATATTGTATTGGATATTCAATATTATCCTCACAGCACTTTTTGCAGTAATTGTACTAAACTGGCCCTCCTGTCTTATATAATTATAAATATAATATTTTACTATGTAAAGCTAGCCTAAATATGTTTTAGTACAAAGTTGGGGCAGCTTCTATTTGTAAATATACATCCAATCAAAACATGACCATATTTTTATGTATTAATTAATTGACTTAATTGTTTATTTATTAGATTTATGTTATTTTTATATCTAATTTTTATAAATTTTGATATGTAATATAATTTATTCATAGCATTGCCCTCCACATGAACATTTTAATTCCTTAATTTGTTAACATTTTTGTTTATAGATCTAAAATACTTCGTCTCCTGTCTTATAAGCAGCTGGCAGCTTTCTTCTAAGTTAATAGTTTTTTTTTTTTGTAATATATACTTGATTTTTGTTCTTTTTAATGATCTTGTTACAAAATATGTTGCAATATTAATACTTATTTCTTAATATTTTGTAATACTCTTGACAAAGACAAGCTCTGGTTGTGAATACGTATTACATTGCTGAGCTAATTAATTTTATTAGTTCTACAGCTAGCTCCTTATACACTGTTGCTTTGGGAATATGTGCAACCAAAGAAATAAATACAGTATAATTATTAATAATAATAATACTTAGTACCTCGTCTTACTACTCATTTGGGCTATACACTTAAGTACTAATTATGCAAATATTTGGAATCGGTAAGGTTGAATATAGAGGAAGTGAACCCGCATTTGAGTGGAGGGAGAATGGAAAATCATTTAGGAAACCCCCTTTTTCCGCCAGTTCACTTGAGCGAGGTTCAAACCTCTATCTCCCTGTCCTTGGCAGCCTAGTTCAATGTGAAAGTAGCATGTCAGCTAACTACGCCACCAAGGTGGGTACAGTATAGTTATTTTATCAAATATATATATTAATATGTGCTAATTTCTCTTGAATTTTGAGTAAAATATTTCTGTCACTACAACATCAAATGCATCCAGCCTAAAAGCTAAGTGAATATTTCTTTTGTCATATCCATCTAGCACCGTCTCTCGAATTCTTTGGATAATTCCCTTGAAAATATCCTTCAATAAGAAGGCAGTGTTCTGGCTTGAATGAAATAAACAGGAATATCCCTGAAAAGTCAAAAGGAAATATAAGCAAAGCTCCAAGCATGGAAATATAAGGTTAGAAGATTATATGTTAAATCTGAAACTAATAAGAGTAAATTTGGAAAAATATGTTTTTATAATAGTCATTACAATATCTTATGACTAGTTTAATATGTACATCAGACTTATATCATTTATACGTGTTTGTTTATAAAACATAAAATAATAGATGAAGTCTTGATTCAACTTGGATTCTTTTAAAAAAAACTGATTATTATTATTATTAAATTAGTGCTTTTTTATGGTTACACTATTTATTAATTTATCATTATGCTTGCTTGCAATTGTTACTATACTAAAATTAGAGGTTTATATGTGTACCTATTTGTATAAATATTTTTAACTGTTATAATACATAATTTGGTGCTATTTATAAAAAGAGTTTTTAGACACAAAAAAACTTTCCATACTGTGCATTTGAAATGTGTCTTAAGTTTTAAAATATAAGTACTCATTATAGTTTCATACAAAAGTTGGTGCATTGAGATTTATTTTTGTCCTATCTATAACTTGCCATATTTCTGAATTACAATATTACAAATACACCTTTTGTCTCTTAAAGTACAAACATGAGTAGAAAAAGTATGTAAAAATATAGAAATAGGTATAAATACAAATATTCAAAAACTTGTCAAACTAAAATAAATGAAAGGTTAGATACTATGGTATAAAATTTAAACTTACAACAATATAATATGTATATATATTTTTTCCATGTTCAACCTAACCTCACTGCTGAATAAAAATACATGGAGACTGAAGGGTCTATTAAGTACCATATATTATTAAGGTTATTTATAATCTATTATAAATAATTTACATAATTTAAATTTACATTTCCATATTCTAAACATTCAACAGAAAAATTATTGATTTGCCTATTACAAATTATATCACAATTTAAAAAACATCTCAAGATCAACACCTACTTAATAACTCTATGGCAGGGGTCGCCAGACTGCCGATCACGAGCTACCAGTATCTCACATGGGTAATATATTTTAGCAGCAATACTAATTTATTATTGACTTACAAATTCCACCACCCCAAGTAACAAGTGACATGCCGGGCGAGCGGAAAGGATTAAGGTGGCACCTGAAGTGACTTAGAAATGTGGTCGGATAGAGAAGCATTGCCGTAAGCTGGGACTGGGTGGCAAAACATTAATATTGTCTTGAGAGAGGCTTTGAGAGTCTCTGCTTTATGTACTCTCATTCTATATTGTCGAACTGCAAAGACTCTGAATGCTTTATAGTTGTTTCATAGTGATCTGTTTCTCCTAGTTTTTGATTTTAATGTAGGCCATATACTTTTTTGTTTTAGTTGTGTTATAAACTTATAATTAATTCAAACAAAAATCTTATTACTTACATTCAGAATGGGAGGTGAAATACTTTTTCACGGAAGTTAAGGGAAAAAGTGTTTGTTTACTGTGCAAGGCAAGTGTATCTGTAGGGAAAAAAGGTAATATAGAACAACATTATAAAACAATTCATTCAGTGATAGATAAAGATTTCCCAATAAATACTGCTTCAAGGAAAGAGAAAGTGATACAGCCAAAAAATCTGCTACGTGGACAAGTCAATTTTTACTAAATATACAGATAAAAATAAAGCTGGCACATTTGCATCTTATTGTGTATCCCAAATCTTTGCTAAAAAAATAAATAAACCTTATGAAGATGGTGAAATAATAAGACACATTTTTAGAAGCTGCAAATGCATTATTTGTCAAATTTATAAATAAAGATGACATAATATCTATGATAAAATCTACCCAGATTTCTGCCACTACTGTGATGAGGTGAGTTAAGATTATGTCTGGTGATGTTATTTTACAGTTGAAAAAGGACTTTGGTAAATATTTTTATTACTCACTTCACCTTGATGAATCAATGGATGTAAGTGACACTTCTCATTTAGCCGTGTTTGTAAGGTTGATTTTCAGTGATTTTTCTTTAAAAGAAGAACTTTTGAAAATTATTCCCTTAAAAGAGAGCACTACAAGTGAGGATATTTTCTACAAATTCGAAACATTTATTTATTCTGAGAATACTCCCGTACACAAGCATGTTGGTATCACAACAAATGGGGTTCCAGCTTTTACCAGTGTCAAAAATGGGTCCATTGCTTTCTGTAAAAAAGACGAAAGTTTTCTACATTTGGTTTCTTACCACTGTATTCTTCACCCCCAATTACTTTGTGCAAAGTTTTTAAAATTCATTACCTGCCTCGGTGGCGTAGTTGGTTAACACGCTAGTCGTGTTGAGCTCGACTGCTGAGGATGGGGAGATCGAGGTTCGAATCTTGGTCGGGTGAACTTTTTTTCCCTAAATGGTTTTCCACTCTCCCTCCACGCAAATGCGGGTTCACTTCCTCTAATTCAACCTTCCAAATTCCTAATCCATTAGTGTAATTAGTACTTAAAGCGTATAACCCGAACGGGTAGTAAAAGACAGTGCTAAATAATAAATAATTTAAAATTCATTGATGCTATGAAGCTTGTCATAAAAATTGTAAACCAATTGAAGGCTCATGATGTTTAAAGACACTTGTTTAAAGCACTAACAGAAGAGCTTAATTGTCAGTATGGAGACCTCCTGCTCCATACAAAAGTATGCTTACCGAGCAAAGGATGAGTCCTCCATCGTTTCAATGAGCTTCTGCCAGCAAAAGTAATGTTTTTCAATGAACATGATTCACCCTATTCTGAACTTGAAGATTTTGAGTGGCTGTGGGATTTTGCGTTTCTGCTATATGTCATTGAAAAACTCAATGGATTAAACCTCCAACTTCAGGGTGGGGTCAAAGATTTGGGAAGATGATATCTAATGTACAGGCATTATCCAAGAAACTTGAACTCTGGGAGAAGAACCTCTGTCGAGAAAACTTCAAACATTTCCCCTGTTTGAAGTATAAGTTGGATAACAAAAGAAATCTCGAGCCCTACTCTGGTGAAAATCATATTGAAATAATTTCCAACTTGACAGTTTCAACAGCGGTTCAGCGATTTCAAAAAAGTTGAACTTTTAACACAGTTTGTTTCAGATCCTTTTATTGAAATTGACATTGAAATCTTATAAAGGTGTGTAACGGAACATTTTCAGGAAGATAGCCCTTCATTATAAATGGAGCTGATAGCTTTCCAAAGTGACTAATCATTGAAGAGTGTTTCATTGAGGATATGTAAGGCCTCTTGTACCAAAGGAAAAATATCCAGTTCAAGCTTGTGTTGCACTCCGAGTGAAGGCGAATGCTCAACCTATTTGTTTGAGTTATCATTTTCAACTATGAAAGTTGTGAAAAAAAAATACAGAAGCAGGCTCACAGATGAACATCTCGATTACTATATTAGAATGGGGGTCACAAGCTACTCACCTGACATTAAACAAATTGTGGATGAAAATGAATGCCATTCTTCTTATTAAGAGTAAGTGATACATCAAGTTTTTTTTATATTTGACTTTAATTTAATTTAAAAAATGAATAATCATTATACCTACATTTTTATATTATTTTAATTGCAATACTGAAACCAAGCCACAGAACCTATCTCCGTTTGTAAACAGTTGTACAGGTAACAATAATGACAAATTTTTAATCTGGGTAGCTCACGAAACAATGTGTCATTTTAAAGTAGCTCCCATACCTAGTGAGTTTGGCGACCCCTGCTTTATGGCATTAGAAACTTGAAAGTTCATTGCCACACTTACGAAAGTACATAATCTATCTTTATCTTGAGCTAGTTCTAACCAGTCCACCTCATTACACCCTGTCTCTTTCAGGTTCATTCTAATGTTATCTTCCCATTTGAATTGAAGTCTTTTCATTGAGTTTTCCAGTCATTACTCTGAACACTGTTTTAGATTTTCCCTTTCGCACTGCAAGTCCTGCCCACTATAATCTACGAGAGATGATTATTCTAACAATGTATCATGATGAGTACAGGATATTTAATTAATTATTTAACCTCCTCCACCCCCCAGTAGCCTCATCTCTTTTTGGACCAAATAGCTTCCTAAACACCATGTTTTTTCGTTATGTAAAGTAAGAGACTACATTTCACACCCGGAAAATAGCCAGTTAAAACAATTGTTTTTATATTCTGAGGTCTACATTCCTTGAAAGTAGACAAGATGTCAACAACTTAACAAGTAATATCATGCATTTCCCGACTTTTCTTTAATTAATTTCCAATCTAATATCATTATTGATATTTAAAATGGTTCCCAAATCTTTGAACTTATTAACCATATCAAATGTTTATGTTATGTTCTTGTTTGAAGTAATCTCTAAATTATTGTCCTAATTCTATGTTCTCTGTGTGATCATGTACATGTAGTCTTTTCAGCATTCGTTTCTAGGCCTATTTCCTTACTATCCCCCAACAAAATTTCAGCATTTCTTGCTACAGTTTCCTTGTTATCACCCAACAAAAATAAATTTGCATATTATAATTGCTGCAATCAATTTACAATTTGATGTCAACTCTTCCCTACTCTCTTGCATTACCCTAATAGTAAACTCTAAGACTACATTAAAATTAATGGGGAAAGTCCAGCTCTTTGTTTCAATCCACTATGTATTTTAAAAGTGTCTGATAAATGACATCCAACCCATACTCTGCCAAGTGTATCAGTCAAACATACTTCAATTATGCTGGATTAAATAGCCAAGCCATTATATTTGTAAGTTATGGCAGGGTCATTCTTCATTCATATTTTAAGGCAGAGTTTGTGATGGGTGTGGTTAAATCATCAGCTACATTTGAGTGATTAATCCTTTTTGCATAATCAATGTGTCTAAGCACACAGCAAAGAAAAATGGCCTCCCATTTTCTTCGTAGTATCTGCAAACTTTGACCAGGTAGAGCAAAAAGCAGGTATCTGGTCTTTGCTAGCATCAACCATTTGATTTGCAACCCATTATATTAGAGAACTATAAAGTCCCAATGGGTCTGCTGATAAGTAAATAATTTTTACATTATTTCAAAACTTTTGGGGATCAGAAGTTCCTTCATTAAATAAAGGGTGGCAAAACTAAAGACCTGGTTTTTTACTGTGTCCAAAGAGAATAAATTACTCTTTTATTCAAGGCTTAAAAACAGCTTACTGTTAAAAGTAGGTGGTATAGCCAAACACACTTAGATGAGTGATGGAGTATAAATTGTTTAGGTAAAGGCACTAAAGAAAACTAAAACAAAATCTAGCTTTCACTACCACAGGTAGATTCTTCAGATTCGAATTATAAACCAATGGTTAATTGTTCCTAAAGGTTGACTGTCAACAACTGTTTTCCTTTTATCATGCTGTCATCTATATAGTGAAACCTTACAATCCAACCAATAACAAGACATTTGATAATTAGTCTATGCCCTGAACCAGGCAGATTAATGCCTTTTCAGGTCCTAAATACTCAAAATGTTATGGTGCCCCCTTCTTCTCCCCCTACCCATTATTATATTAAGGTGGGATGGAAGGGGACATTAGAAAAGGCCAGTGTTTTTGCAGTTTTTATGGCTAAAATAAATAAAATATTTCTCCAGTACAGTATGAATTTCTTCACATGGTGATGATATCAACAGTTGTTGAATATCTCTCTTGAGCATAGCAGCATTGAATGACAAACTTTTTAAATGAAGAGGAAAAGTTACTAAATTCTAGTACACCTTGACAGATATTCAAGAAATGTTGCTATCACCATAGGAAAAAATTAAACTCTATGTTTGTGCTAGAACAATATTTGATTTATTTAGGTTAAAAAAAAGTTTTACCATAAAAACTGCAAAAACACTGGCCTTGTCTCACATCCTCTTCCATCCCACCTTAAAACAGGAGAAAATATGTTCATAAGATATATTTTAAAGAAAATTACATTAGATTAAATGTATTATTTAAAATAGATAATTTATTTATTTTCTTAAATCTAGAAACATGCAAATTTTCAACACACATTTTTTTAACTATAAGGAAAAATTTCAAATGCAAAACATTTTAAATGATTATTTTTATTAAATAAATGTAGGTAGGGTATTAGTTTTTTTTAATATGCTACTTTAGAAATATAATGATTTGTACGAAACAAAACATAATATATTCCATTGATTTCCAACTTTGAAGATACATGGCATCATTATAATCAGATAAAAAGTTG
Source organism: Timema monikensis (assembly GCA_902151445.1). Classification (NCBI taxonomy): domain Eukaryota; kingdom Metazoa; phylum Arthropoda; class Insecta; order Phasmatodea; family Timematidae; genus Timema; species Timema monikensis. Next base: position 24,362 of record CABFVZ010002176.1, read on the forward strand.
AAAAGTAATGTTTATTGTTGCCTACCCAACTTTATTTATACTTAAACAAATTTCTCCGTTTTTTTTTTTTTTTTTTCCTATAAAGGCTTTGATCAAGTCTTCACAACCAATATAACGCAACAAATCTACTTGTAAGCTTACCTGAGTCAAAGCACCCGGCCTGTCCTGTCGCATAATGTTTCTGTTGGGATTTTTATTATGTTTAAACTAAAAAGAATGAACAATAAGCTGTGCAAATTGTGATCATTAATGTTAAAAGTATAGGCCTACGCAAGCCAATGTCTACATTTGGAAACGCACACTAAATATTGTCTTATACAAATTATTTTATAAAGTTCAGTTATACAAATTATTTTATAAAGTTCAGTTTGACCGAATAAAGTTTGCACAATTCTGGTTGCACTGATCTTATGTCACATTGTTAACATGGTTGTTGTATATGTATGTATATAAGATATTTTTAATCATTTATTGTAGGACCCCTTTTTTCTAGACTTAACTTCAGCTGCACCATTTACACCTAGCACTGGAAAACACTACACTTTGGTGCCCCCCCACACTTCCCCACCTTAACCAAATTCTTATATTGTTTAATGGTTAATCCAGCCCTGCTTAACCTGAAGAAGCTGGCTGTGGCAGTGAAAGCTCATCTTTAATTATCATAGTTTTTATTTTATTCCAACATTCCTCCTCCAGTATTACTCAAATACATCTGTTGCCTATTCATTCTAATTTCAACAATCAATTAGCTCAGTTCTCTATTCCAAATAACTTGTTTAATGGTTAAGTTAGTAACATTCAATTGTATGTAAATTTTAAGTAAAGGGGGCTGTGCCTATATGTATTTAATTGATTAGGGGCCGTCCATAAACCACCTGTGTTACATAACTTTTCTCACCAAGAATGAACATCATTTTTTCATTTGGAAGTTTTGTGATACTAAAGGAGGGATTCAGATTTAATGTTTTAATTCCTGATTATAAATTATTTCAGAGAGTATTATTATTTATACAGACATAAACTTCAAGCTCTAATTCTTCGAGTTCATGAGGAAAAACCTCTGCTATATTTCTATTATGGATGTCAGGTTTGCGATCTGAGTAAGAGCCAGGCGGCACTACTATGTGCTGACTAGGATGGCCCTTTTCTATAGTGCCCACATATGATGCTTGACGCTAGGGGAAGACATTTTTTTTATGGTCACATTATCATCATATAGATAGCTAGCTATTTAAACAATTCCAGGCATATAACTTTTCTAAATTATATTTTGGATTAATCTGCAATTTTACTTTAGTTAACTTATCAATTCCTAGACTCATGTTTCGTTCCAACATCGGTCCTAGATCCTGGCTTCACTCTCGAAAAATATTAGATGGCCAATGAAGCGGAGATTGGGTTTCGAATACCTGTCGGGTGTACTCGGAGTGGCTTTTCCTAAATGGTTTTATATTCTCTATCCACATTAATGAGGGTAGATTACCTCTAAAATTCTACCTTCCTCATTTATACTCCATTAGATAAATATAATAAACAATTACTACAATATGACTATATCCCCTTAAAAAATGTATATTAAAAAGATCAAATTTTAAAGAAAATATACCAGCACTCACAATGGAGGGAGAGCGAGAAACCATTTAGGAAAAGCAACCCTCAGTAGATCTGACTAGTAATCGAATCCCATCTCCCCAACATCAGCCGTCTAGTCTACTGAGAGAATGACAATTTAGACAGTGCGGCCACCGTAGCGGGTGTATAATAGTTTTATATACATACACACTAGTTTATCAGAAAGGAAAAGGTATAGTTTTTAATCCACCTACCCTTTGAAAATAACCAATGATATTTAAAGCTCTACTTTTCATAAGATGCTGCTGGTACCTAGAATTAACACTATTGATGGACTACTCAAACTTTCCTCGAGTTAAATTCTGTACTTTTGATTCTTTCCATTTCACTCCATCTTTTTGAGACTCTTCCACCGTTTTTTTCTTCTGGATATCACTTTTTTCACGAAAGCAATGAACAAGTCTCCTCTTTTGAAGAAATTATTTTTGTTTCTGTACAAACAAGCGATTATTAATGGCCTATGTAAAAGAATGTGCAGTAGGAATCTAAATTATACTCAAACTAAACTATACTTATAAATTAAGGCCGCTTCGTCTGACAGCTGTTATCCAACTAAAAGCACTTGAGAAGGTTAGTATATTGGACAAATTTAAACAAGTGCGGTGAATATAAATATGTCACTGTCATGTGCATGAAAATACTGTAGTTTTTTTTTTTAAATATGCTTGGTGTTCGTAGTCTCAGGCAGACAATAACACTTAAGCGCATTCAAAATATTAATAGAAAAAAAGACATTAGAATCTGAGTATAAGATCTGTGTTCTCCCCTGCCCCCTCCTCCCATGTAACAGCATATAGACATTAGAGCTCCCCCCCCCCTCCCCTCAAAGTGTTACGTGGTTTATGGACACCCCCTTAGCAAAGTTTTTAAAAGCCTTCTTTGGTTGAGTATGACTTATATAAAGATAAATTCATAATGCATAATTTAAAAATCATTTGTAAAAATAAAGACCCTAGTGTTGAATTGATTTGAACAGGTTTTTTTTTTGTTAGTAACTATAAAAAAAACTTTTGTTTTAAAATAAACATTGTTGGGGACCTTACTCAAAATTATTATAGTTTTTGTAGTTTATTGGGGTTTTACTGATAAATTATTATAGCTTCAATAAACATTGTGATGAAAATATTAGACAAGCTACCCCAACAATATATTTTAGAACAAAAGTTTGTTTGTTAATCCAGAAAGTACAAATAGTTTCCCACAAAAAAAAATTAAATTAAAACTAATTCAAAGCACCATTAAGAGAAAACAACTTCTTAAAATGGTTCACACAAAAACAACGTGGCCAATCAAAATAAGTTTTATAATTGTATTTATTTCCCTAGGTTAATATCAGATATTAATATCCAAAACCACCAGTGGGCACTTCTCTTGTCTGGTTTGCCAGTCAAGTTTTGAATTCCTGTTGGCTGTAAAGAGGTGTTTTTATAAATATAATACAAGATTATTTAGTCTATTAGCTAATCACTATTTTAGAAAATAATTGAGTCCTCAGTTAGCACAGTTGTCTTATAACTGTTAGTTTGCGAACCCATGTTATAAATGAGGGGCAATATATCTATTATTATATTATTATTGTGACAGTGAAATGGTTAAAAACCAATGCAAAGCAACCTTAAGAGAAAACAACATGGCCAATCAAAATAATTTTTATAATTTTATTTATTTCCCTAGGCTAATGTCAGATCAATATCCAAATCACTGTGTCCACAACCTGCACCAGTGGGCACTTGTCTTGTCTGGTTTGATTAGTAAGTGTGCTGGTAGGAAGAAGAGGAGTTCACCCAGGGTTGAGATTAGGGGCCTGTCTGGATTTGGTGATATAATGATGGGCCAGCACTCATAACCTAAACTTTGAGGGTTGTTACGCAATCAAAGACTTTAAATTATGTAAACCCAATGCAATATGTACCAGTAGAGAAGATGGTAACTGGCACATCAATGTATCACAAAGTCTAGAAAACCACCCAATCTAAATCTTCGTTAACTAAAATCCAATTACACATATAACAATAACATACTTCTAAGGGAACTGTTAGTACACTGATAGAAGTTTTCAACCTTTAGCCAAGTTGGAACCCAACTTCTTATTTAGTCTAGGGGTGGCTTAAGGACTGGGCGGCTGCCTTGGATGCCAGTTCAAGGGGGTGCCAAATAGGGCACCAAACCAACCTAACGTAGGCTGGGTGTGATAGGAGAATTATTCCAAAACATAACCTGGATGTAAGAGTGAAGTTGCTAAGCATAACAATTGTTCACTTTTTGATACATGCAAGGAATTTGACAAATTTGTATAGTTTTTTATGTGGTGAGTAAAAAATATATAGTGCCACTCTTAAAAAGTTATTTTACATCTGCCATCTTAAAATTATGGCAACTGAAAATGGTATTTTACAATTATCTCTTGAGCCGTTCATTATATCAAAGTGTTTGATCTAAGACTAGTAAAATATAGATAAAAACATTTTATATTAAACATGTTCTTTATAATGTTACTCGTTTTCGTACATTCTAGCAGTGAAATGTGTGGAGAATGATTACCATTCTAAGTTTGTGGAATTTCCCATTAGATTATTTTCCTTTCATGCCTAGGTTACATTAGGTTTAGAGTTATAGGTTTTGGAATCATTTTCCTTTTGTACCCATGTTACGTTAGGTTTGGGAATCATTTTCCTTTCGTGCCCATGTTACGTTAGGTTTGGAGTTTCTAAGATTGGCAGATTATTTTCATGTTTTCCTACTATCCCCCAATTATACAGAGCGTTAATTGGTGTCAAATATTCTAGGGTTGTGTTCCCATGAACTAAACATTAAGGCTAGTGAGTGTGAGTTTAGGGCAGTATTTTTGCAGTTTTTATAGCACAAACATCTTTTTGGCCAAAATAAATCAAATATTTCTTCTATAGAAACATAAGAGTTTAGTTTTCTGCAAATGCTAATCTCAACAGTTGTTGAATATCTGTCATGAGGATGGCGGCATTTGGTGACAAACTTTTCTCTTTATTTAAAAAGTTTGTCACCAAATGCTGCCATGCTCATGACAGTTCTTCAACAACTGTTGAGATTAGCATGTGCAGAAAACTAAACTCTATGTTTCTATAGAAGAAATATTTGATTTATTTTGGCCAAAAAATGTTTGTGCTATAAAAATTGCTAAATTAATGCACTAAACTCGCGCTCACTAGCACCCTGCCTTAGGAACAGATCACAAAGGGTGGGTTAGAAAGTGTTGACACGTTTAATAAAACTTTTTTCTATTTTTATTACTAAATACTTAAAATCAAACTTAAAACAACAACAAAAAATTGACAATGTTTTACATTCCCTTGAATTACCCATTTAAAAAAATGTCCTTAAGTTAGCCACCACTATATGCAATCCACAGTTGTATGCACTCCTTGAAACTTGACATGAAATTTTGAGCAATGCCTCTTGTTGAAACTTCCGAATTGTTCTTGGACAGTAGTCGCGTAAACATGACTCTTCATGCCCCACAAGAAAAAGTTTGTGACAGGGTTGGGTGGCAGGCTGGCGGGTAGTTGGTTCTCGTAGTAGGCAGATGCTCGGGAATTTTGGGCTGTTGGTCCATCTTTCTTGAACCACATGTTGATGTATATATTCTCTTCCATTGCAATTCAGAGGCCAGAAAGATCGAACATCAATGGAGGTGCTTTTAAAATGTTTCCTGGGCACCTTGTTTCATGATATGGGGACATTGCCTGGCCCCCACATTTACCAGAATTAACAGCTCTGGATTTCTTCTAGTGGTGCATGTTGAAGAGTCATGTTTATGCGACTCACCCAAGAACAATTCAGGAACTTAAATAATTGTGATGGAAGTTGAAGCAATTCAACAAGAAACATTGTGCAAAGCTGTGTCAAGATTCAAAAAGCGCATAAAAGAGTGTATGGCATATAATGGTGGCTATCTTAAGGACATTGTTTTTTCAAGAGTATGTAGATAACTGTTGTTGTTAATTTAATTTTAATTAGTTGAAATAAACGTGTCAACACTTTCTGCACCTTGTATGATCTTTTAATAATGTTTGGGTTATGGGAACACGATCCCAGAATATTTGACACCAATTAATAAACACCCTGTATAGGAGGGGGGTGGCAAAAAGAAATCGCGCCCGGGTGCAAAATTTACCTCAGACTGCCCTTGATTTAATCTACCACCTCCAGAGGAAGATGTCATGATGCATTAATATATTCAAGTTTGTAAATATTTATTAGTGTTTGTTACTTTTATTTGTACTTCATTTTCTACATTTCATTTATATATATATATAAACATGTTTAATGCACTGGGAATATTATACAAAGAGTGTGGGTTTATTTACTTCTATGTCATAAATACAATATTTTTACCATCTGTAACAATACAATCTTCGTATTGTACAATTACTACCCCACCCAACCTGATATGCCACGTTCAATCGCTTAACGCATACTACCCGCTCCACAAAAATAAAACCTTGACGTATCCTACAATAGTAAACTTCACTATTGTAGCCCAATGTAGCCCCAACAATCATACCAAATCAGCGTTCCTAAATATTCAATATCAACTGTCTACTTAATAAGCTGTTCTTCACATACCTTCGGATCTCCAAGCTGGCCTCACTAGATTACTACCAAGTCAAAAACACCAATGTGGAAGCGTGGGGGGACCACGACTAAAAAAGTCTGTATTAGATGATATACCCGGCCCGAGAATAATATTAACACTGGGCGATGTTTTCCAAGAGTCCAGGCACGAAATCAACATGCCCTGTATTGCCCCCTGGAGGGGGGATAAGGCAACTCTAACCTGACATCGGATGTTCCCAACCTCGGTCAAAAAGATGGACCTCGAAGAATCGTAAACAACTGCATTGCAACGATAGACATCCAATCAGCGACCAGGAAGACTTGTGAAATTACGGCATGATGACGTAATGCCTTGTACTGCATGGCTGACTAGAATGTGAATCCCACCCCCCTTTCTTGTTTTCTAGACTCAATATATAGGAGAATGTAAATTGTATTTAAAATAGCATTATTGAATTGAGCCTTATCGAAAGAGCATTTCGATAGAGCGGACTATGTATTGGGGTCATGGAGGAAAGACCTAGGAAAATATTACGTTTGATATAATTTAATTTATTTTATAGAACTAACTATTTATTGGGGTCATGGAAGAGAGACTTATGGAGTAAATAGTTAAATCTTTGAGTCAACGCCATGGGGAAATCGCGTCTGGCATTATTTAATTCATTTTATATAGCTAACTTTGTTTTGGGGTCATGGAGGATAGACCTATAATGTAAATTGTTAAATCTTTGAGCCAACGCAATGGAGATATTTCGTTTGATATTAGTTAATGTAATATGTAGAACATACCTTATGTTAGCGTCTTGGGAGATAGATCTGTTTTCTCATAAAGTTAAAATTGTTATAACTCAAGCAGAGTAATGGAGGAGTTACGTTTAAATAATTGATATTTCATACTATTGTCCAGGGTCATAGAGGCATATTTTAATAATATGGAAATGTCAAGAATGTCATTGTTAGTTATTACCTATAGTGTTGTAACCATTAGACGTTACATTCTTAAATTAAAGTAAACTATTTGGTGGCTACGCAACTTCTTGCGTTTGATTCTCTGTGTCATGGATTATATCCATGAATTATCCTTGTAACTAATGTAAACTTTGAATTGAAGTAATTAGTGGGACACGAGATATCACACTGTATTTTTGTACAGTAAAATCCTATACCTTTATTCATGGGTATCAATAGGCTTATTTATATTTGTACCCGTTTTTGGGTAACTATTTTTGAAAGACCTTAAGTCATTTTATTAGGTAATGTAAATTGAGAGATCTATTTGGGTAGTAGTTCTACCAGATACCTGAAAGACGGTACATTATATGATGCAATGTTTTATTTTACAGTAGTAGCTATTGGAAGGTTTTTGAATTAAGTCCTTATATTCCTTTATCTGTTTTCTGCTTTGAGCAAATTAAAATATACATGATTTAAAACTATGCTATTTTATCTGTTCATTTATAAAATGTATGTTACGTCCTCCCTATCCTGTAGTTTTAGGGGCCTTACATATAGGACCAGCGGAGGGTGTAGCACATCTATACACACAACAAATGCAAATGTCCAATGATAAAATTAATGCTGTAAAATAATTGTATATAGTTTAATAAATTAAAAGATGATGATTTAGTGCAAGATATTTAAGGATCCTGGAATTTAATGAAAAATGTGATTTTGACACCACAACTCCTAATCTCGCAAACTGCCGACTGTGCAAAACAGAGCTAATTGTGAAATGTTTATTTTATCATGCGAGTCGGTGTGGTGTTTTGCTCGCAACTGAGTTTTCAATCCAACAACACTGGAAAACCACTAACATCCCAAATACTTGAGGTGATGGGATACAAATGCGTCATTGTACAAGATACATAAACTAAACTAAAGTAAGTACTATATTGTTGTTTTGACTGCTTCATGCAATATGATTTGTTTGATTTTGTTAAGAAACCATCTTTCATTTGTTTGAAGATAAGTTTGCCATCTCAAAATTTGCTCAGATTATATAAGCCTATTTGGAATAGAGCACTAGGCTAAATCATGGTTTAAATTAAGAGGGATAGCCAGAACACTTACCTTGGTGATACTGGAGTAGAAATTGATTAGATAAAAAAAAAGCTTTCACTGTCACAGACAGCTTCATCAGGTCAAGGAAGTAAGACTGTTGCTCTTGGTTGAACTGCAAGGTTGACTGTCCACAGCTGACTCTTTTTCAGTTATGATATCACTGTATTATTATTGTGACATTGAATGTAATAATAATTTCTGGTAGGAAGGAGAGGCATTATCTGAGGTTGAGGTTTTGTCTGGATTTGATGATATATTGATGGGCCAGTTCCTATATCCTTAGTTGTAAAGGATTGTATATTTCTTTGTTCAGGGGTTTGACCACCTTGGTTGTGTAACAGTGATTAAAGTCCAGATTATGGGTTTCTGCATGTGATGCTACAGGCTTATCTTTATTTTTGTGTCATGTCGACGACCATGCATTCTCCTTCTTAGTGTTTCTGTTGTGAGATCAATGTATTGTGCTTGGCACTGGTTGCATTCCATTTGGTAGATGAGGTTTTCAGAATCACAAGTATAGTGGCCTTTTATAGGATAATTTATTTTTGTTATGTTGCTGGAGAACGAATTTGTTGGTTTGTGTATGGTGCAAGTTTTGCAGGGGGTGCAGTTTCAGAGAAATTAATCTGATATTTGTTTGGGTTCAGGTTGTATAGTGGGGTCTGGCAGTTTGGGTTTTACAAGTAAGTTGCGTAGATTGGCCGGTTGTTTATAGGTTACTTTTAGAGGCTCCTTGAAGATTGTTGTGTAGTGGTGTGGGATTGCAGTATGAGTAAACCTGTTTTCAAGAGATTTTTGAGTTTGTGGAGTCCAGGGTGGTATATAGTGATCAGAGGGATGATGTTGTTTGTTCCTGTTGATGTTGTGGGCCCGCTATTTTGAGCTCTGTCTATTTGACTACACACCAGTGCTTTGGGGTAGCCTCTGTTCATAAAAGCATGTTGCAGTTTTGTATTGTATTGTAAAAGGTCATTGTGGTCGGAGAAAATTCTTTTGGCTCTAATGGTTAAGCCATGTAGGAGGGATCTCTTTGTGCTCATAGGGTGGCAGCTGTCATAATGAAAGTATTGTTGCTGGTTGGTTCCCTTGGTGTGCACAGTTGATGATGTCTACATCCAGAAAAGTAATGCTGGATGTGGATATTTTCCAGGTAAATCTTAGCAGTGAAAATTTGTTGAGGTCTGCCAGGAATAACTCGAGTTGCTGAGTGGTGTTGGTCCAGATCATAAAGATGTCATCGATGTATCTGAACCAACAAAGGGGCTGTAGTGGTTGTTTGCCCAGGAACATATGTTCCAGTCTCCCCATATACAAGCTTGCATATGAGGGAGCCATGCGCATTCCCATGGCACTACCTTTAATTTGTAGATAGATTTTCCTCCAAAATAAAATTTGATAGTTTTATCAGGAATGTGGTAGTGGATTTGGTACCAGAAGGATGTGTGTTGAGATATTCCTCTTTTGCTGCGAGTCCGTGGATATGGGGGATATTAGTGTAGAATGATATAACATCAATTGAGACCAATATGGCATGCTGTGAAAGAGGAGTGACCAGTGTGTGAAGTTGTTCTAGAAAATGATTTGTCTCTTTGATGTAAGATTATATAAGTATCAGTTAAATGTTATTCAATTTTAACATTAACTTAAGCTCATTCGGTAGCGTGCCTATCTCTAAAGCTTAGTGTCATGCGATCAAGCACTTGATTTTAATAGTTTTATTTTACCTAAGTAAAAAACCCTTATCAATTATAACTTTGTTTAAATGTGCCATTTTATTTTCTCAATAACCTTTAAAACATATTTGTTAGATTATATATAAAGATGTTTACCATCCCAACAATAATTAGCTTGTTTGGTTTTATTTTCAAATCTACATGTTTGTCATAAAACCCATTAATTTAGTTTTTAAAGAAGAATATTGGGGTAGTCTACATAGGACCAAATACCTTGTATTTTTATAAAAATATTTAAAACGAATTATATGCTTATTAATACAGTTTATGAAATTATAGGTTAATTTTTTCAGTTTGATGCAATAAAAAAAGTTGATGTCAGGATTTAACTAGGGAATTCTAAGTTATGAGGAAGTTATGCTACCAACCCAGCCAATTTGGCCTTTTGTTTGGGGGGAGAATATAATAATAATAATAATATTTAGCACGGCGTCTTACTACTCATTCGAGTTATACGCTTTAAGTACTAATTACGCTAATGGATTAGGAATTGGTAAGGTTGAATTAGAGGAAGTGAACCCGCATTTGCGTGGAGGGAGAGTGGAAAACCATTTAGGAAACCCCCCCCCCAGTTCACCCGACTGAGATTCGAACCTCGATCTCCCCGTCCTCAGTTTGGGCGGAGAAAATGAAGGAATAATATTTTTATTGGAGGATTGCAAGAAAGGTCCAAAGCAATCAAAATGTTTACTTCTGCAAACCTACTTCGACAATGGTATCCATCTTGTTTTATGTTGCTTTACTCGCCAGACAAGCCCCCTCACACACGGTGTTTAGTCGGCGAAGAGAATTCTCACACAAGCCACTAGTGTAATGTCAGTTTTCACATTTAAGGTGTTTTAAAATTAGGTCTTTGCAAGATTGTGTACAAGATGCAAGCAATCCTTTAGCTACTCACAACCTGCATATTTCAAAATTAGGGGTCCTGGATGGTTGTTTGGTTAGTATTTAATAAAAATGCTAACTAATGCTCATTTAAATACTTTTGGTACATATTGTGCCATTCTTTTAAATATAAATGTTCTTCTGTGATTAACATGAGATTTTTTGAATATTTTTAATTTAGAATTTCTTTACAAAATTAATGTTATCATTGGAAATTTGTTTTTGTGTTTATAGATGGTAAAAAAAATATAAAATTGTCCATAATATGACATACTCTGTCCTCTTTGCATAACTATTCTCGATAATTCAAATATATGACTAAGCCATAGATAGGAAATAAGGAAAGGGTATAAAATGACAGTTTTTATTGGGGGTGATTCTTATATTGTTTTACATCAACTAAACAAAAAATACAACTCAATACAATAAGGTTAAAGTTTTTATGGTAACTTTCAAAATACATAACATGTTGAGAATTTAAGTTTTATATACAACACAAATTATTTTCTAAAGAAAATATGATCCCATCCCAGGTACAATTACCAATAACAAAATAAGTTTGATCCATTTTACACTAAGCTGTTTCAATAAAAAGTAATATTGTTTATTTCTGTACAACATAGGCTGTAAAGTTAGAATACACTCTAGTTAGGTTTTTTTTACATTTAATTAGTCAAACTGCAGAGAAATAAAGTTTTTTACATCTCATGCTTTCTAACCTTTATACCATGTTGGACCTTTTTTTCAGTTCGTGGCTAGTAAAAGTTTGTACACTTTATAATTATTGGAACACATAACAAAAATTAGGTGTTCATTTTTAACTTTATTTGCAATAAAGGTTATAAAAATATGAGATTATACAGGTATATTAGAAGCGTGATGAAAACAAATTTATACTTCCATTTATAATACAGTAGTATTTTATCCTGACAAACTTCACTATACTTGTAATTTTTTATTATTATTATTTGCTATACTGGAAGTATAATAATTATCAAGTACACACATTTACATAAATTCGCCATTGACTTTTTAATACTTTTTTCACTTCATTTTACTTCCTCTTTGGGTTATCTGCCTATTGAGACTAATTAAATAGGTATTAGGAATGTAGAATTTAGAAGATTTGTAGGCCTATCTGCTATCAAGTGTGTGTGTGTGTGTGTTAAACCATTTAAAAGAAAAACACTATCAATATACTTGACATGGATTCAAACCCTGAACTCCCCGTCATAGGCAAACCAGTTTACTATAGGGAGACGACAACTTAAAGTATGTCACCACCAAAGTGGGTTATTTTTAATTGTACTTAATTCAGTACATGGTTTTTTTTATTTCGTCTTAATACCCACTCGGGTTATACACTTTTGTACTAGTGAGTCAGGGATGTTGAAGGTTGAATTTCGAGGAAGTTAACCTGCATTTGCAGGGAGAGAGGGAAAAAAAAGAAAGAGCAGGAAACCATTTAGGACACCACCTTCAGTACACCCAACTGGGATCGAACCAATATCTTGTAGGAGTAGCGCCTTGGTCCATGCGACCACCAAAGTAGGTTAGTACAAGCTGATTATTACTATTTGAATGGTCAAATATCATGACTGATATCATCAAAACTAATAGCAATCATGAAAACTAATGTAAAATTTTCAGACAACACAGGAAGTTGTGCTCCATGATGTTTTAGGTACAAACACACATGCAGAAGAGATACAAGTATTTCCACATTAGCAAGATGAAAAGTGAGGCTACTTTCTTGTTTTATATAGTTTTTAAGGATTAGGAAGGTTATATTTAAAGGAAGTGGGAAAACTACCCTTAGTACAAGAGACTAAGATTCTAGCCTCGATCTCACCGCCATAGGCAGCCCTAAGTGGGTTTTTATTAATTATTTTAAGAATATAGCATATTGGTTGAAAATATTCCACTCATACATATTATGGTACTTACCAATTACTAAGGGAAATTTGTCTCAGATAACACTAAATATTCCCAAATTTCAAATGAAATAAATCATGTGAATAATTGTCATGGTTTTCATAAAAGCAACTGGTCTAATTATTTCATGATAGTTGCCATCATGTTTGTGTACACTTCCTCTTACTGTTCAGGCTATTCACATATTTATTCTGCAAAGGGAGGAATGAGGAGTGTACCCCAATTTATGTGAAGAGAGATTGTAAAACCATTTAGGAACAATTTCCTTCAGTACATACCTAGGATTTGAACTTCCAATCTACCTGACTCCAGCAATCCATTTTAATGCAAGACTAGCACCATGACCATGCGACCAGAGATGCTAGTAGTTGCCATGATAATTACAATATACAAGTTTCCCAACTTACCAAACCAAGTACAAAAAATGTCTGTATGTACTAGGCATAAGAGGCTTTACATACCTTACTAAATTAAAATACTTGCTAAAGTGTTCTTCGGTCTGATAACATTTTAATGGACAGTTACATTTCCCCAAAAGATCCTTTTAGTTAGGGCCACTAAAAAGAAATGTATTTTAGATGTGAGCAGGAGGCAGGCAGGCAGGGAGGGTGCAAAATATCCCCGCTCCCCCAAATAGCCCCCTTCAAGAACCTGAAGGGAGGTAAAGAAATAATGAACCATCTTATAACTAACTTTTTTAAGATTTCAAAATCTTAGTTGTATTTCAAGTGGAATTAACAGAACTAACCCTTATCGTATAACAGTCTATTTGGAAATTCTGATAATCTAGTGTGAAATATTCTGAAAAATCATAATAAAGGACCAAAGCTAGAATCATTGTTTGTAAATTTTTTTTAAACTATATAAATTTCTTATGACTTGAAAGCTATTAAGGAAAACCCATTTTGGTTTTTTGAGGTAAATCACTTGAAATGTAAGCAAGCCTGTGTGGATCTAAGAATATCAATTGTGAATCTATCCCAAATCTTTACCTACTAATTTAAATTTATTACAAATATAATATTATGCTTTTGAACATTTTATAAATCAACTAATTCATGATGAAAGTGTTTCATATCAAATAGAAATTGAAAATTTTATATAATTCCTTTCTATTAAAATTGAGCCAAAAATGTTATTTTGATAATAAAATTGATTAATTTTTGTAATTATGTACCAATTATTTATAATAAATTTTATGTATTTTAAGGAGTGTTCAATAAAAATAAGGTTTAGTCAATGGGCAAAGGGAGAATTTAATTTTGGAGAAAGGGGGTCTATGACATCATGTTAAGACTTAATGTTTCGTTCTAAAAATAAGAACATTGTTATTATATATAATAGGCATGGAACTCTATTTATGTAAGAGGGAAGGAAGAAGGGCAAGTAACAAAAATATTTTAGGGACTTTCTACCCTCCTCTCCCCCAGTTAATGTTAGAAAATTGGATGCTCCTAGAATATATTTGTAGTGGCACTTTTTTGAAGAATTTTTTAATGTTACACTCTTTTAATGGCTATTTAGAAGTGTGTTCCTCAAAATGTTTTTGGAAAGTTTCTCACCTGGATTTTTTTTTAAATTATATGACTTAGGAAGCTATTGAAAGTGATCTTCTCATGACACATTTTAGAAAATTGAATGTTTTTAGAAGCTAAATGAAGTGGCCCTCACTTGGATTTTTTTTTAAATCTCATATGAATATAGAAGCTATTCAGTGGCCCCCCCATGTGTATTACTTTAAAATTGGATGTTTCTAGAAGACATTTGGAGTGATATTAGCTTGTAAATTTTTTGAAAATTAAATGCCTCTAAAAGCTATTTGGGGATGTATTTCCTTAGAAATTTTTTGAAAAGTGAATGCCTCTATAAGTTAGTGGAAGTTTGATACAAGGCCATCTTTAAGTTTCACATAAAAAATATCATAAAATTTATGGGGGTGAGGTGATGAACCCCTTAAACCCAGCACCCTCTCCTTACACCCAGTGATTAGAATATTAATATTATGAATTTCACATTTTTTATGGCAAAGTCAAAGAACATGAGATGATCTGTTAAAATAAAATGTAATGTGAGCACATTACTTACCAGAATTGTTACGATGATATTGTAGATTAAATTCTAACAATGAACCATTGTCAATTGCTATAAAAAAAAAGTAAGACTTTTAAAAATTGAATCTTAAATTAAATTTCATTGTACAAATCTGGAAATTTCTTCATCAGAATTAAAATACAAGGTAATAATAAAATATCCTTATTCTTGAAATGCCTATTCCAAAATTCCAGTTTTCACAGAGTTTGGAGGTATAAAATATATCTATGAAACTTGGAGTGCTTTTAATGTTATAACTATTTTTAAGGTTAGCTTTAGAAGCTACAATTTATATTTTTAGCTCTTGCAATATTCTTCTTAAATATTGATTTTCACAAATCAATTCTTCAATTTCAGCCTTTAAAAGTTAGAATGTTAGATCCAAGCAAGGATGATATGTATGAATTTTACTATAGATAGCCATGTTTGGCCTAAACAAGAGAGCTAGAAAACATAGGTCAGTCATATGTATCTACCAAGAGCTAAGAATGAAGATATAAAAATTAGTTTATCGATTCTTTTGAAACTGTTACCTGTAAAACTCTCTTAATTCACTTATCAAGAGTCTATTTACAATGACAGAAAATTAACACAAAATAAAATTTCACAAGATAGGTTAATGAAGACTCGGAAATGCCAATCCAAATGTTTCAAATTAGTGTTTTTATATTTAAAAATAATTAATAGTTTACAGAATCGTTTATGCCATGAATAGGATTTCTAAAATATATCGGCGGTAGTCATGGTCTAGTCTAAGATTGAATATTCATTAAAAGCTTGGCTCGAAATAAACTTCTCAGAGATCCCTAATTAACACATAATGCTATAAATTATCCCTCTTTTTGATGGCATTAGGTTGTAGCAGTTGGACTATGGTAAAAAAAACTTGACACAGGGAAGTGCCAAATGTAGATAAGTAATTTAAAACTAATATCAAGCTAGCATTTAGCATTGGAGACTCACCTACACAAAATCAACAACTTTAAATCAGCAGAAAATACTGCTTAAGAAATTAATCAATATTGCCAATGATTATTAAACACACTGAAATCCCACAAGATGTGTTTTTATGAAATTTTACTAGGACATTAAAATGAATATCAAAATAGTTAAGTTTATTGTATCATTTTAAAATGTATTTGCATGCATACACACCTAGTCACACCATTTCCATACAGGATAAGCAAGAAACTGTGAGTACAGCTCAGAAAACAAATTTCTCCATACATCCCCATCCTTGCATACTTCCTTTGCTTCAACAACATCCACACACAGTCATACAAGCTCTTTTATTCTTAAAACTATTAATGTTTCTCTTCTATTAGGTCAATCATCGATGCCGATAGTTTGGTTTATTTTATTTTAAATATTACAAAGATTATATGCATTTCTTTAAGGAAAATCTCTTTTCGCTTTTTGAGGTACACTTTGCTATATTAACTTCTTCCAATTATAATAAAAGTTAAGGTGTAGTATTAATACTAATAGCAATCCCTGTTCACGTGGGTCATTTTAATTTTGTTTGGTAATTGGTTTGTACAAGTTTAAATGAATGCTTATTAGTTAATTTATTCATTGATATTACCTCATTTTAAAAGATAATTAATATAATTCACGTTATCATTGACCCTATCACATTTAAAGAAAATTAGTTTTCCTCATGGTTAAGTTTTGTTATAGTTAGAGGAAGGTACAGGAAAGATGGTTAGAACCATATAACAAAATGTATCTCAAAAAACAAAAAGAGATTTTTCTTAAAAGAGATATTTCAAAGTTAAGTTTGTGATGGCTTCATATAAATTGTATTTTAAAATTGGTACATAAAATATCACAGGATAAAAAAAAAGTTCTATTTATTGGAATTTAAATAAATATAACTAATTTTAAAATAGTTTTATAAGAATCATCTCATAAATAGATCCAAGTACTGGTATTGAAAAAAAAATCAGTCCTGTATTCATAATGTAGTTTTAAAACCTCAGATACTTTTTGGTTTACCTTGAATTTTCCCTTAAATCTTCCTCTCATGGTTTGGATGTCTATTTGCAAGTTAACCTTGTGGTTGCCCTTGCAAAGATACTTTCCCGTCTACAACGACTGCCTTACTTTCTTCTCTCTCACTCAAACATACTGTTTTACTTTATGACCTTTGTATTCTCAACACTGCCCCCCTTTACCATGTATCCAGTATCTGTTTATTTAGAGTACACATCAGCCACACCTCAACTCACACTATAAACAGAACAAAGGTAAATCCTATTTGCCAAGAGTTTAATAATGATGAGTCACCAGTACCTGAGATGTGTGGTATTAACACTCTGTTCAAAAGATAAATCAGTCTAAAGAATCAGGTGAGCCAATCATTGGCTGCTTAAGGGATAGTGCCATAGTTGACCATTATCGATAATTGGATTTGCCCTGGCCTAATAAATTGTCTTTTGCCATGTTAAGTTTGAAAAATATTCCAATTAAATAAAAGTGAATCTTTATTTATTTTTTAAATATAAAGTTTTAGACAATCCTTGTACTTTATTAATTTAATGTCTTTTAAGATATTACTAATATGTAATATTTATCTTTAGCATTAAAAATTAATACAAAAACCTATTTTATTAGTAATTATATCACAATTATTATTTAAAACTTTCTGTCTATAATAAGTTGTAGTTAGCTATTAATCAAATTATGCAGGCTGGCTCGTCACATTAAAATTGTTGCAACAGGTGTAATTTTACAGCACTAGGGATTAATTTTGTGAATATATTAGCACAAATGGAGCATGATTGACTGTATGGATGGTCTTATTTTGAGAATATGATGGGCCAACATTTTGTATAGTTCATTCGCCATAGGAGTAGCGGTAGCTAACAGCTAATAAAAGTTACCAAATATACTCGCATGTATCCATTCGCCAAATTATATGATCTGCAAGACCATGTGTTGAACTGCCATCACTTTTGGTAGTCAAAACTTTCACAACAATATTTTTTAAAGAGTTTTTACATTATTGAAATACAAACTTATGAAAATAACTATAAGGATGTTTCACTTTGGTGGACGTGTCTGAAGTTCACTTGAAACATCTTTACGAAAGAGAGGAGCTCTTCAGAAATTAGATAGCAAACCAGTCACAAGGGTGGTTGATTGATAAAGTCACACAAACCATTTTCAGTTGTGTTAATGCGCAGTTGTGGATGTGTTAGTAAAATAAAAATTATTTATTTTGAAACTAATATTTTATATGGTTTTATTTTCTTTAGTTATATCAAATAATATTTATTATATTTTTGATTCTTTTAGTAAGTTATGAAAAAGCCAATTATAGAGTAAACCTTAGGACTGTGTTATTAAAACCATTTATTGACATTTTTGATTGATCATTTAGTATTACTAGGAAAATGATAATGATTTCAACATTACTGACTTTCAAACAGTGCTTGCAATAAAACATCTGCTAGATGCAGTTACCCCCACTCCTATGGCGTTTGGACTGTATATGTTTTATAATAGGCCTGATTGAAAATTAAAACACAAGTGGGGTGTGCAAAATCCACATTTTCGAATCAAAGCCAAGTCAAATCGAATATATGAAAGTTTCCTGAAGCTGAATCAAAGTTTAAATATTTTATAATGGTGTGTGAAGCTTCAAAAAGTCGAATTCAATGCCTAAGGTCAAATCTTCTTTGGCTTCGACTTTGACATCTACAATAACCTTCAAATATTCTAAATATTTCGAAGGAAGGATAAAACTTTGATAAATTATCAAACAATTTAATTTTATCTTACTAAATATTACACATTTCAATACTTGATATTTTAAAACCGTTACTTAACAGAATTTTAGCAACAACTGGTAATTTAACTACCATAACTTAAGCATAGATCAAAAGCAGACAAGTAAATGTTAATATATTATATTCACTATCACCAACATAATTTTGTAAAAAATAAAAATACATATAAAGAAATAACACCAAGGTCACTGATATGAAGCAGAGAAATCGCCTTAGTTGTGCTATCATTTAAGTTCGCGTCTAATGTTTAGTCCATAATATTATATCAATTTGAAATTATTATTATTATTATTAGCACCGCGTCTTACTACCCATTCGGGTTATACGCACTTACGCTAATGTGTAATGGTAGGGTGATTGTGAGATGAAATGAAGGACCTACAGTTTAACGTGGAATCCGAGCCACGGTGGTGGCCTGGCATTCTCCACATTCACAAGATGTCTTGTCAGAGGTGAAGGAAGGGTTTGTCAATCAGATAAATCTGTGCCGGGACCGAGGATTGAACCCCGGCCGCCAGCACAGAAGTCTGACACCTTACCCCTAGACCACCAGGTCACCTACGAATTTGAAATTATTTGTGAAAAATTGACAAGTGCATTTTGTCACAGAACTTTTTAATAGCTTCTTCATGTTTTCTTTATTATTAAAAATGGCTGATACGGAAAGTGGGAAACAAAAACAGAATTTAATTTATAATTATTATCATAGAAATGCAGATGAAAAGACATGCATATGTAAAGTTTGCAAAATAAGCTTATCAGTAATCCTATGTGCATTAATTATTAATATAACCTTTGACTTTTCTTTGCAAGTTTCAAGCTTTGCTTCGCATTTAAAAAGTTGCCTTTGCACACCCCTAATATTTTATTAACGATTTTCTATGTTGAATAAAATATTATATTCTGCATATTTATATAACTTTAGATGCTAAAATTTGAAATTATTTTATTGCAGAAATGTAGATTTAATCCAAAATTTATCAATTATGTTACTACTACAACATGTTGTTTAATCACTGTACATTGTTGTCATATACATAAGATAAAATAAAAAGAATTGAACATACATGTATTTTGGCTGTAAATATTTTCATTAGCGAATTTTATAAGTATCGAAGCCAATTTTTTATTTATTTAGTAGAAAGTGACAAATATTTAAAGTAAAGTTAAAGTTTTTGGAGCACACCCCTAAAATGTAATACCGGTAATCAAAATAGTAAATCTTTCTGTGAGCGAGTCTGCCTAAAGCAAACATTATAACAGGCATTGCAATATTATGTAGGTAATATATCCTCTTAGAAACATTAAGTTAATTTTATTTTTTTATTAGAACAAATTAAAAAAATATATATTGCACTGTAAATAAAACAAACTTGAATATATTTCATGTAGGTAAATTCCAATAAAAGTTTAATATTGTTAAATATATCGGAGTGCTTTTGTTTCAATTTCTTAATTTGCTGTTAAATTAATCTTTCATTGCTTCAGGTGCAAAATATTTAATATGGCTTCAAAACCTAAATGTTTTTAAGTCACTTTACTGATGTCTCTAAAAATTATTTCAGTCTTGTTCACAGTCTCGTCAATCCTGAGGCTCACAGACTGTCCCATTGGCCGCAGCAATAGGCCTAACAGGAGAGGTTTTTTTCTGAGGTGCATCCACTGTATTGTACAATTGTTTAACCGCCTGAGAATATGTAGGGTTTCGTCGACGAGCAGGGGAAGTCAATCCTCGACGAGCAGGTGAGGTCTCTGAGCTGTTGTTGCAGGCAGGCTGTGGGGCGGCTGTTTGTGTTGATGCTCTGGTTCGAACACCTCTCCCGAGCCCTCGACTCGACCCGCAACCACTACGTTCAGGAATGTTCTTGTCAATGTTCCTTGGTTGACTCATTTCGCGCTTCATCTCGGTGACATAGTCGAAAGGGTCCACAGGGGTAGTTGGCTGACACTCATCCTCTTTCTTCTTGGTCGGGGTGTCGACGTGATTGTGGTTGGCCTCTTTTCTCATTTTTAAAGGGGTTTTCTTGGTGGGTGTGGGTTTGCCACTGTCCTGATCTGACTCTAAAGTTTTGATTGTGTCAGGAGTAACTGTAGATGTAGAGGACCGGGTCGACGCAATACTTGGGGTCCCAAATGTGATGGAGGTAGAAGACGTGGCTATGGCAGCTGCAGAGTTGAAGAATGATTTCATGATATGAGGGAGTAGAATTTCTAAGAAGGAGAAGAGGAACACCACCATCACCAGAAAAGTTTGAGAACCAACACATTAACCAAGGCAAATAAGAATATGGGTAGGTATCACAAGTATAGATGAGATATAGAAGGGGAGAGGGATAGAAAAGGATTGAGAATGAGGAAAAAAGAGAAAGATTGTGGTGATGTCAAAACTATATCATGCTTACATATGACTTAACTTTTATCAATTTATTTCAATACTTGTGTTTATTTCCTAATAAATTCATAATATTTTTGTGTTAGAAGTGAATCCATACAGATTATGGAAATTAATTGCTCATGCTTCAATTATTTGCACCAGTTAATCATGATTTTCTATTAATAACTAATACAAACTGAGAACTTTTTCTTGTGATGAAAATAACTAACATACTTAATGAAAAATTTTATTTCAAAATAAAACTATAACATGAGTCCAGATGCAAGTAAACATGTTTTCTGATATTATATTCGACATCCTCCCTATCAATTTTTATTTCCTTAATTTAATTAAAAAACTGTGATTTAAGTAAAGTTTTGGTTAAAAAAATAGTTTATGATACAAGTTTATCAAACATTCATTTTATGGCTCAAACTATGGAATACTTAGGTTGTGTGGTCAGTTAAATATAGCATAATTAATAATTATGTTGCATAAGTATAGATTGTATAAATAATATTAGTATGTTATTCAAAAAGTCTAATCCCCTTTTTTGGATAGAGCCTATATCAATATTTAAACAAAAATCATACATTTGAAATGTGAGTGTGATTATTTTTTTTATTAAATCACAATTTCTAGAAATTATAGTCAATTAATACATTGCTGATATACTAATAATCGACCAATCACTATTCATCAGTATCTGTATTGGTGCCGCTATACCACTCAACAAATATAATTGTATTTTTTTAGTACCATGTTTTACTACCCATTCAGTTTGTAGGCATATGTACTAATTATTAGTGTTGGATCAAAGCCATTATTTTACAAACCAGACCCTCCAATTTACCATCAAGTCCCGAATCTTGAATCCTAAATTTAATCTTGAAAAAATTATTAACATAAGAAAAAATATTTTTCTTTTCTTTTTTTCACATGTATCACTCTTTACAGCCTGTCGCTTGGGTCAATTTTTTTTATTCACGCTATTTATTTTCCACTACCAGCTTCCTAGGCCTGTTATAGCTAGGAAGAAATAATTATACAATAGAATAGAAAATACAAATAGTAAGTAAATGTTAACATTTTTTCTTATAATCCATTCATTATAACATTAATTCATTCATTTGGTTAAGTGTTAAATTATCGGTCTGGCAACTCCAGAAATGTCAAAGCTTTACACACCACTATTAATAACACTTATGTTTTTTTTAGCACCGCATCTTACTACCCGTTCAAGTTATACGCTTATGTACTAATTACACTGATGGTCTAAGGGCTGTCATATTTTATACAAAATTTACCTGCATTCATGAGGCAAGAGAGTGGATAACCATTTTGGGAAAACCACCCTCAGTATACCTAACCAAGACTCGAACGTTGATCCCCCCATCATTGGCAGACTAGTCTACTACAAGAATAGCATGTTAGATCATGCGGCCACCGAAGCGAGTAACACTTATGTTGAATGTAAAACTATTAATAGATGTAATAATGATGGAAAACCCTGGTGAGCAAAATATATTGATTGAAACATGTTTAGTAAAAGTAGCTACCACATTCAAAAAACATCTATTTTGGTTTATTTTTTAGAAAGAGTTCTGTATATTCAATATGAATTATTTACGACTGAAGCTAAGCCCAAAGGTATAAGTCTTGAAAGAGTAATTAATTAAAAAATTCACCCAAAATAAAATGGAGCAGAAATAACAGTGATGAATCAAATGTGAAAAAGCATCTCCAAGTGCACCTCTTTAAGATTCAAACCTTGACCTCAACCATCAATCCTATCTATTACAAGTTTGACTTGCAGCTATCGGTTCAAATATTAGCATGTCGAGGTAATGTAAAATCTACAGTGCTAAGTGAACACTGGTGCAAGTGAAATACATGGTTATCATTGCTTACATAACATTCAGAAACAGGTGAACAAGCACACCACAAGACAAGAGTTAGGCTCACCATTGGGTAAAGGCCCTGACTGGGAACGGAGTGCCTCAACCTCCTTCTGCAGCTCGGCTATGTCCCGTTCAGACTTCCTGACATCGTGGACTAACTGGACCAGGTGTTCCTGTAAGGCCTTTTGTATGCTCAGGATGAGGTCAACATCTGAGCCTTTCTGGTGCTCTGCCCTGACATGATAACACAAACATTGGCTCCAGATAACGACCAGATTGGTGTTCTGGGATATGGAGGAGTCAAGAAAACAAGTCTGACAGTAGTAAAATATATTTTGATCAGCTATGGATCTTTTGAATCCCTTGAATCCTTAAGGATATTCAATATTCAAAGATTAAAAAATAATTTCAGATTCAAAATTTTCAAAATTAACTGAGTTTTTGTGCTATTATGATACTTGTAGTTTAGCTTAAGAGTGAGAATGCAGGGTGTACATGACATAGTAAAGGAAGCAAGAATGAGATGGTATGGTCATGTAATGAGGACAAGAAAGGAGATAATACCAAAGAGAATGATCAAGCATGTAAGAAAAAAATACAGGGGAGACCAAGAAAGAGATTAGGCACATGGGTGCCAATAGCCTAGAAAGGTTGAGAATACCTGATTTAGAGGCCGCAAACCAATTTATTTTTTTAAACTCATTTTACTACTTATTTAGGCTAACCATATTTAATTGCACTACTGTGGAATGAGCAAGCTAGAATTGAGTAGAAATTTACCCTAATTTGTGTAGAGACTGGAAAATGATTTAATAAAATCACCCATGAGCACCCAGCCAGGATTCAAGTCCCTTCACGTCACCATGAAACCGGACCAAGAGAGCTTGACGTTTATTCCAAGTGCTCATCGATAAGGGTAACAAGTATGTTATTCTAAAGATAATTTACATAGTCAGTTTTCACAAGTGTATATTTATATCCCGGATAAACTTGTAACAAATAAATTTTACAAATAAATTAGTTGCTATATTTTAATTCCTATGTTAATATCATTCAAAATAATAGGCCCTAAGTGAAAAAACATTTCAAGTGTCCCCAACTGGGATTTAAATGTACCTCCCATTTGTTTGTTTAGTTTCTTTAAGCACAGCTTGTGGCTCTGACCTGTAGGGTCAAGGGTGAATGTTAACTGTGCTATCCTTGTTTGAACAATTATTTTCTTTTTCTTCGTCCCTCTTTGCAACCTGCAATTTCTGCCTCACAGAAGATAGTAATTTTTTGCTTATCTAGTGTGCTGAAAAGACACAAGCACCTATTTTTTTGGCGAATGACAGATGTCTTAACAGGTGAGTTCTTGAGAGCCAAACCAGTGTCTTGGAAGTTTTTTTTATAGGGGGTAATTTTATCATATTTACTCATCTAGAGCTCAATTTGGCCCATGACCAATTAAAAACGTACCCTATTCCCCTTAAGAGGCAACCATCCACACTTTGTCCAGTGGGAGTAGTATAAAGTGTGGCCGTTATAAAAGCCATTTTATGCTAATTTTTGTATCTTATTCGATCCCTCTTTATTGTTCCTTCTTTAAAGTGCATAATTTAAGAATAAGTATCTTTAAATTACATTTTTCCCTCCTCAATTTTGATTTTAGTGGCATTACTTTCTAAACTGTTAGGTTGACATTTAATTTTATAGCATGAATTGTTTTATTTTTTGTTGAGGTATTTAACGTGCACTTTCTGAACTGACTGATTATATCAGCACATGAGAATTTCTATGAGCGAGAACAAAAGGGACTACCAATTTTGCCGGGAAAGGTATTTTTACATAGCTTCCGGGGTTTTTTACATGCCACAATCAACACGGGACAGAAGGTTTTACTTCCCTTCCGAAGCAGGTTGCACGATGGATTTTTATAGCTTAGAAAACCCATTGACCTTGGTTGAACCCAAGAACATCGGATCCTGAGGCACTTTACTCCAAGACCACCAAGGTTGACTATCACAAATCCACTCTTAGTTTGTTGGTAGATTATGTAGAGTAAATCATTACTAAGCAGCATGCCATCTCTAAAACATATTCCATTTAAGAATTAAAATTATATACACTTTTAAATCTCAAGTTAGAATATTTTTCCAATACTCAAATCTTCTTTAGTATCCAAAGAACTCATTTCTAATATTCCCCACTCACTTGAGAGAGGTGATAATGTTGTTGAAGGACTCAGAGAGACACACAGTGCTTGGAACCAGCTTGTACTCTGACTGTGGTACTTCCCCCATATTCTGGATCTGGATTGAGACTGGTTCAAACAACCTAGAGATGTTTAGACACAAAGTACTAATAAACCACCAAGCTTCCACTAAAATTGGTCAATCAAGTCATTCAAGAAGTTGGGAAGATTGCTAAGGCAACACTTTTTTTTAATTCCCAGAGATGGATCAAATCCACTAATTCACAACTATTCAAAGTAATGAATCCAAATTTCAATGTTATTTAGAATATAAACAGTAACATTCTGTAAGTATTAAGAATGTTTACTGAATCTCACCTCTCACATTCATTAAGAAATATAAAATAGTGTTAAAGTAAACCATCTAGTGTCAGCAGCATAAACATATAATACCAAAACATAACAGTGTTGTTTTAAGTCAGGTGTGTCACATAATATCCATGGGCATGTTTACCACACGTGTTGTATACTGAGGTGTACTGAGGTCTACAACAACTAGATGATCAACACTAGTGATATGTATGGATGAACTTAAAATAACAGTGTATCAAGTTCACCATGCTGTGATGTGAACGAGAGCCTTAAAAGAGGTATCGAAATTGTCATACATTATAGCATGGTAAACAATATACCATCAGAGACTACATACCACTGGAGAAGATTTAATGTTGTTGATAAACTGTGATTGACAATATATCATGGTATACTGTGCTCAACTATATATTGTGGTAGATGATATACTGTGGGGAATTATATATTGTGGTAGATGATATATCGCCACATCCAAAATCGTAATATTGATATAATGATGTGAATATTAAACCAGTTTATTGCAATATATCAATATATTGCACAGCCCTAGTAATAAAAATTCTACATTTTCTCATCTATCCTTAAGAATTTGAGTTATTTGAAAATGTTTTAGAATTAGGAGACTGCACATAGTAAAAACAAATAGCATATTTGGGCGGGCATGTGGACTAAGGTGTCAAGCTCATCTTGTTTTGTTTTCCAGTATTAAAAGGTCAGGATTTCAATTGTGGCCAAGAGTAACGAAGTGATCTTTCTAGATAGTGTTTTATACCTCCCCTTCATACAAATGTGTATACATTTTAGGTTTCCGAACCCTAGCCTGTAAATGTAGTTAAATGTGCATATATTGGACAGGTAGGACAGCAGTACAAAAAATATACTATAAAGTATAATATTTAGTTAGTAACATGGGGAATGCCAGGCCGCCACCGTGGTTCGGATTCCACGTTAAACTGTAGGTCCTTCATTTCATCTCACAATCACCCTACCATTACACATTAGCGTAAGTGCGTATAACCCGAACGGGTAGTAAGACGCGGTGCTAATAATAATAATAATAATAATAATAATAATAATAATAATAATAATAGTAACATGGTTGAAATAATAGAAATCACTGATTTCTTAAGCTTGTAACACTAATAAATCAATGATTTTCAACATCTAAAGACAGCACACCTGGGAAAATATTCAGTAGACTATTTGTATTGGCTTAGTTAGCACTTAAAAAAGAGTCAATTGAAGGTATCAATAGAATCCTAAATTCCCGCAAGGGAAAAAATCCTGTTACAAACCCAATGCTATAATATCGAAAATGTATGGAAAAAACACGAAGGATTCTAATTTATTTAACACTCAACTAAAATCTAACCAAACCTGTTGTATAATTTCTAACAAAAGCAAACTGTCTTAATATTTAATTGTTAGTGCAAGCTGTTAGCAAAACGTCACAATACTAAAATAATATACCTAATATACTTCAAACATCAAATCCTTTCATCCATAGACAAAATGGCCATAGAAAAAAAATTGATTGTAAAGCCATTTGAAAACAAATAAATGTTAAGCCTTTTTTTTTTATTATTTGTGATTTGCCCATATTCAGATGTAAATATAATTTTGTCATAGTTTAATAGATTTTTATAACTCCATATCAGATACTAAAATTTATTTCCCTCGACATTAAAAGACACATGAAACACCATTGAAGCTGATTAAAAATTTAAATTTCTGAAACCATCCCAAAATCAGGGATTTGAAATTTCCTGTTCTTGACCTTATCTCAAATGGAATTGTAAGTTCCAGTCTCAAGACACCCCTAAAAACCCACGGAGTGAGCCCGCAATACTATACTGAACAAGCAGCCGCCCCATATTGGCAAGGATAGTGCCAACATATGCAGCAGATATAAGGGTGTTATGTGGTCAGCCCAAAGAACCCTTCGGCCATTAATCTCAGTTTTCAAGACCAGAGGGGCAGTCCACACACCCCTTATATGAAATAAATTATATGTTAAGCTCAAAGAAAGCCCAAAGCAAACCTATACAAGAACCAATGATTTTTCTTATAGAACAAATAATCTTATTAAGACAGACCTGTTCTGGTACCGGATGAACTTGTGATTGAAGATGTGAGTGGATCCACCGTTGGATAATCCAGAACTGAGAAGACACATCGAGAAGTGCTCAGGAGCCAGATGTGGCAGTGTGGCACACAGTTCCTTGTGGAGCGACTTCTGGCGCAGAGTGGCAGTTAGTGGCATGTTGCGCCGGAAACAGTACCAACCTACCACCTCCTGGTAGCATGCAACAAACCCAAACAGAGACAGTAACCTAAGATCATAAAAACTCACTGAGCACATTATGGTTTTACTATGTCAATTATATGATAAAATTAAAGCTGTCAAATTTATTTAAGATAATTCGAGTTTTAAGCTATGTTCAGAGGGTTGTCACTATTCACCGACTAAGAAATTACCCATTTTTATCATGAATTCTCATTATTCCAGACACTTTAGATTAGGGGTTCTTAACCACGGCCAGGTCAGTTTGGTAAAATGCCTCCATCTTCTTCTTTTCTTTCACCACTCTCCCTCTTTTATTTTCTTCCTTTCTTATCCTCTCACTAGCATACTTTCTATTGACTGATCCACCCATCTCTTTCTTGGTTTCCCTTATGGTCTTTTTCCTACATATTTAATCTCCATTATTCTCTTTGGTATTCTTTTCTTTTCCATTCTCATTACATGTCAATACCATAATCTCTCAGATGTGGCAGGATCAAAGTTGAACTTTAGGAGAAAAGTAAGAGTAACATGGTGTCTATTCAACTTGACCAATGAAAATCCCGACTTTTTCCCTGATTTCCCCTGCATTTCCTGAAATTCCCGACTAAAATGTATGTCACATC
>CABFVZ010002176.1:52840-81446 GCA_902151445.1 Timema monikensis
TCCCCCCCTCCCACCTCATTTTTCTACTAATCTTTTTTACTAATAATAAGTTTTAAAATTTAAATAAACACTTTTTTTAAATTTGTATTAACATCGTTTACTAAGAATTATAAAATATATTACACAGCTAAAAACCAACAAAAACTACAGTTTGAATAACATTATTATTTACTGATTTAATAATTTATTATATTTCATATTTTGAGTAAAACAACATTTTCCCGGATTTTTGTTATAATTTACCAAATTCTACGTATTCCCGTTTTTTCCCGATCACTTCTAATTCCCGTTTTCTCTGATTTTCCCGAATGGTAGACACCCTGAGTAAAAATAACAGCTTTTGATACATATTTTATAATATAGGCCTACTGTAGTTTTATTATAGTAAATTTTGATTGTTAATTCTTAGAATAATGCTTAATGGTACCTTTTCTTTATCCTTCAGAAAATCCTTTAATTTTCCTCTATCGACTTTCCCAACTCCATCAAAAAATGAATATGATTTGGGGAAAGGCATTGATGAGTTTACACCTGCAAAGTAAAATGGATGACTGTGGTAGTTTTGCTCTTAACAGACCAAAGCAAAAAAGTTAATTTGTAAATTTTATGGAAATAAATGGGAAAAAAATCTCCAAAATGCATATTAGCAAGTGTTTTTCAAGTGATTTTATTTTGTGTTTAGTGAACAAGATAAACATGATTAAGTTAAGAAAACCCTCACCAAAATCAGTGTTATACAGGCACAGGTGGTCCCCTGGTTAGTAAGCCTTGAATTGCACATAGTTTCTGTTAAAGAGGAGGTTAGGGTTTGAATCCTGACCAGTTGGATCGGAGGGGAGGGAGGTTTCCATTATTTCCCCAAAATAATATAGGTAAACATACTCTTTGCTAGGTACCCTCCTCATTTTGACCACTTATGCTAAACTTTAAAAGCCTTTGTATTAATTAGGCCTTACTGTATAATGATAAACTATTCAAAAGTAGCCTATTTTCATCTGAATTGATAGAATTGTAGCGATTTTTTTTATGATACTAGGCCTATATAGGTAAGACTACAATACATCATTGCTACTTACTAATAAGAGTTTCCATTTTTTCATCTGTCATTTGTGAATCACTAATAGTTTCAGTCACATGGTTAATCACAGCCCCAAGTAAGAATCCTGACTGTAAATACAAAAAATAATTCATTGCAAGAGGATTAAATTATCAAGGATAAAATTATAAAATAACCTGTTACTTTTAAGAACCACCACAGAACCCCTAGATAATTAACTGAATTGATGGATTCAGAATTGCATTCAAGATTAGCTTCAAGTCTCGTGCTCTCATAATGCCATCAATGTTTATAAGTTTAATTACAAAATGTATTTGCATTTAAAAAAATCTTAGTACATTTCATTAGTGTTTTAAACACTAATACATTTTATTAGTGTTTTAAATATTAGTACATTTTATTAGTGTTTTAAATCTTAGCATATTGTATTAGAATATTTTTTAAATTAATTTAGAAAATAGCATCAGGAATCAAACCCTAAACTTTTGGCTTGGTGCTCTAACATTATACCTATGATTAAGATGCCCAGGGATGGATGGATGTGTTACAGTTTAATTTACAAATAACACCCACTATTTGAAAACTGGAAACTCATGCTGCCACAACGGTGGGGGAGAAAAAATTACAATTATATTTGCATTCTTGACCCAGATAATTAATAATGTAGAGAAAACTTATATAGTAGGCCTACAGTAATCCATAAGGAAGTATTAATGGAAGAGTTAGCAAACTTTTTATTTAAAATTTTAACTAATAAATCAAACTACATATATTTCTAGAATGCCAAATGTTGGTAACTTTCAATTAATGTTGGTGGTCAAAGGCTTCCTATAAAAATCGGGGTGTAGATACTTTTTAGCTAGTCCTAACTCCTATATGAATCACAACTTCTTCTTCCAATATAGCAATATTTATAAATGGCATTTAATTTAATTTTAGCATGTATGTGGACATGCCACCCTGTCTCAGTTTAAACCTGAATAATATCTGGATATTTCTTAAATACTTTTCATCATTAGACTTAATATATTAGGCCTATATCAGCAATGCTGTGAATCCTAAGCTAACTCATGCTGTATACGAATTAACACTCCACAGCACTTCCTATCAAAGAGTGCATCTGCATCAGCCAATTTGAACAGTAATGAGCCTTGTTACATCCTTGGGAATGCAGTGCAACTACCTATAAGTCATTCATGAGCTAAGTTTACCTGGATGACAGCTCGAAATGTTACTAGAAGTAATCCCTAATATATCACTACGCCAACAGCTGACATCTATAACTTTGGATGACTGTAATGAAAACAGATGGTAATATATTAATCTGATAGTTAACCACAGTAATTTAGGCCAATATTATTTATATATTTATTTGAGGTCAGACACAAAGTTTATTTATAGTTTTATTCCCCTTAAAAAAAATGATTAACACCACTTTCACAAAAACTTCTAACGAACATAGCTTCAAAATGGTGACCGACGAATCTAAACCATATGATTGAACATAACGGTAAACAAGTTTTTTACAATGATCCAGACACGCAGTTGATGAAAATATTTTACTAGTTAAATATTTCAAAATACAATAAAATACTCATAAAATCATTTATTGTATGTAAAAAAAAATGACAAGAATTTTCTCTTTTCCAAGTAAATACGATGCCTGTATTAAAAGATATTGATGTGTGCACTATATTACACAAAATCATTAATGTTCCAAAACGAAGAATAAGTACTTTTAATTATGTTTAAAATATTGTTTCGAGTTGGATAAAAAAAAATTATTTAAAAAAATGAAATAGTATGAGAAAACTTAAGTTTACGTTATTTTAAATGTAATATATAACAGGTAATTAAAGATCTTTACATTTATAACAAAACTGTGATCTTTTACAAGTGTTGGCAACCCAAAACCTAAACATATGATTTTTCGAACTGTCATCCACCAATATACCATCCATATACAAACTATCCTAGAAACTAGGTCAAACACCATCTATCGGACCTAATAAAAATAAAATAGTCTATGGTGTTTAATATCCGCACCATTTTATTGTTTGCATCAACTGTTTTCCCAGTATTTTACAAAAATGTAAACATGCCAATAACCAATTTGCTAAATTTCATGATAATAAATTATACCGGTAGGCCTAGGTGTAGATTGATTTATCAACTTTTTGAAATAACTGGCTTCTGCCGGTCAAAAACTGCACCAAGGGCATGCCGACAACATTGGTTTCGTCCTTGGACTTTAGGGCGTGTGAGGGGTGTATCGGCATCCTTGGTGATAATTCGGACGGATCTACACTTGGTCACGTGATTACAGATGCAACTGGCAAGGATACATATAAAGGCGACAGCGCATAAGCATAGAATTCGGATTCAAGCTAAACTCCTTTCTTAAGTGATCTTCAGATAGTGCATAGAGCTGAGCTTGTGTTCGATTTATTTCAAGGCCTTTGTTGTTTAGGCTATGTTTTGTCTGTATATTGGAAAGTGGACTAAAAATGTTAATGGATATTACACACAATTGTGTGGAAAATCTATCCATTATGATGCGACAACTGACAACTGCATTCACTCGGGTCACATTTCTACAAAACATAATTAATATCACCCGAATTGTATAAACAATATAATAAATTCCTCAATATTATAAAATATTCCGTTCTATTCATGATATTGCATTTCATACCTGTGCCATCAAGCACATTTTAAGAACAGACACAATAACAACAAATGGGGAAGGGGGGAGTAGTTATATTTCTATACATATGACGTTAAAAATAATTACAATTTTTACATGCATATAAATGACACTTTACCTGATCACCTAAACATTTCACATTTTCATATAGTAATAAAGATAATCCTGGACCTGAAACTGTAACGTAGACATTTGCTGCCATGTTTAGATTTGGGAACATCAGAATTCTGAAATGTGTAAAAATAATTGATCTGCGATTTTGTGAATAACGCTGGACAAGATTGCCAACATCATTCTAGAATTATCTTGAATGGAAAATTAGTTTTGTTTTTTTTTGCAACCGTTAAATTAAGTGCTTTTAAAATTATTTAAACTAAATGATCAGAATAAATCATATATTGATCGTAGCATTTTGAATATTTTTGAATATATATTTATTTAAATTCGTGAGCGTAACAAAACATTATTACAAAGTGTATCAACTTGTTAGATAGTCAATGAAGCCGTGAAATTATTTTGGCTCGATCTTCAAAAAATGTTCTAATTATGCACTAGAGGGCAAACCAGTCATAGGATGTTTCTCTTTCCAATAACATTGGTAAACCAGATTATAAAATATGTTCGCGCAAGTGAAAATACTAGTGATTATCCCACATGTAATAAAATGGGAAAAGATGGTGTTTATGATAGGGTGAGTAAAATCATTGTTCGTTAATTATTTGGATGTTGATTGCTACATTATAATTTAAGGTACCTACATTTATTCTGCAATAACTTTAGCTGTGAGAGACAGTCGTAAATTTGATCTATTGTATATAATCAAATATTTTACACTCATACATATATATAATCGTTTAAACTCTTTCAGTAGTTTATGGTATTTAACAATCAAATCTTTTATATTTACGGAATAAACAAGCATCCTACCCAAACAAATATTGAGAAGGAATTATTTTAATGCTAAATCAAATTTATGTTACACTTTTTTGACTCGAAATACATTATACTCTAGACTTTATTTGTTTATAAGTTAATTTGTTTACCTACTTTTTAAGTAGGAAGCCTGTGATTGCTTCTTGAATATTTATGAGAAGCATGAATTAATAGCATATTTTTTTCCATATTATCCTGTTTGTCAAATGCCAGTCCACCTTGTTGGTGTTTACATTGTTTTAATTACGAGTCGACAAGGTTTCAATTGTTGCTTCGAATATTTATTTTTTTAAATTTACAAAATTACAGTAAATATTTTACTACATGGTTCGAGTCCCGAATGGCTATTCGAAGGTACGTGTAACTTAAAGAGTTACAGAATCATTCGTAATATATGACGGCTACTTTAAATAATAGGATCGTTGTTTAAATCACAACGACCATGCCTACGTTCATATGTTTTCTTATTATTTTCAACTGATTCTCACTACTATCCACATTTAAATACACTAATCTAGAAGAAAGAAGGAATGAAGAATTTAGAATAAATTATGTAGGCCTAATCAACATTTGTGTGAAGTGTAGATGTAAAAATGTTAAAGAAAAAACATCCTCGTTACTCATCCAACTGGGGTTAGAACCCAGACTTCCATGTCAATGGAAAACCAGACTTTATGGGCTTGACCTTATGGCTATCTTCAGACGGGGTGGTTTCGTCCGCACGGTTTGATCCACGCGGAAATTGGTAGTTGTTCAAACGTCGCGGAATAGAAAAGGAAAGTTAAATAAAACATCGTTAATATTTACCAAACCAAAACCTTGACATTTATAGTACGGGTAGTACAAAGGGCCGGATAGTCATGGGCCTACTGTTCTTATTTAATATAAATAGTTGTGATAATAGCTAACAATAAATATCTGTAATAAAGAACAAACCTACCAAATACGTTCTTTTTTTCTAATGAATCCCCGGCGTCAGCTAATTGTTTCACCAATTCCATCCAAGCTAGTTTTATTTTTATCTTGTTGGAATATTCTTCACATTCCATGTCCCATATGGCGGACCTTTTCTCCACCTCGTCAACAAAAAGTTCTGTATTGAAACGCTTCATAATTCACTTCTCTGCCTACGTCCAAACCGCGGCGAATCCGCTCGTAAACTGGACGCTCTCATTGAAATTCATAGAACTAAAGCCGCGCGGTATCGAATTTCTGGTGGTTGGTCAGCGGAGACCGCTTGGATGGTTATACCGCTCCGCCTCATGTGAACGAATGTAGGGAGTTCAATACAACTCGATACCGCACGCACGGATTCGCCCCGTCTGAATGAGCTCTAGTCCTCGTGACCAGTCGCACCCGCTTGCCGGACTTGCAATCATAAGCGCACTCGTATGACTGGGTTTACTTTAACAAAATGAATTGTCTAAAACAGTGGTTCCCAAACTTTTTCAGCTAGCGTCCTCCTTGGTAGATAATCAAACTACCCCCCCCCCTTTTTTTAGATATATTTATAAAAAAAATCTGTCTACTCATTTCTTCATATAAAAATCAATGTAACAGTGGCAGGATAGTGGTTAAAAAAATGACAAAATTAATGTTATGGTTGGCACTGTTTTCTTTTCATCAGTTCTTGAATATTGGCTTTGATATTTTACAGAACACACAGCAAATCGCTTTCTACTTCAAATCGACGACGTTGTTTAGTTTTTATGAAAGTCAGAGTTGAAGAGTCAGTGGTGTTGCACGTGGCCGGAATGGTAGCTCAGGGCAGGGTATTTTAAACTGGATGACGTCCGTTATTTCGTTCTCCATGAGGCAATATTATAATATTATTTTTGTTTTTCCCACTATAAAACTATAAGATTGCATAATTAACTAGGATTACAATTTATTTGAAATATGAATAAAGAAGATTTGCCAAAGGTACAGCAAAAACATGTGATATGTTTCGTTTGCTGTATACTTTTTTGGGGTGTTGGTTTACGGAGAGTGTTGGAGCCGCTACCTGAACATAGCTTTGGAATTGTCAGTTTATTGACATTAGAAGGAGTAGAGTATAAGTGATACTCAAATGACCGTGGTATCTCAGGGGGTGAGCGGGGAAAGGATTTTTTTTATACCCCCTTTAGCATGTTTGCGTTTTTCAGGACAAAAGTATCTCCAGGGAGGGGGTGTGTGTGTAGAGAGTTATCGATTGAGGGATAGTGGTGTGGGATGGTTGACGGCGAATCACGCGTGGATGTGCTCAGAGGAGGATGGGCGCGCGGATGCAAAATACGCTTGAGGGAGGATATTTATTAGAGCGGCATTGATCCTGAAGGTAGACAGATGTGTTTCTGAGCATTCATTGCAATCACGCAAGAGTAAACAGGGTGTCATTGAAATTGTATGGGATAATGTTAAGGACGTGTGTGGATGTTCCCTTTTTTCTCTCGCACGCGCATGGTGCCTTAATACCGGGTGCCCTCCTACCTCTCAGTCTTAATCGTGTTGGTGAACGACTTCCCCGACACAAGTGTAATTGATCCTGAATGAAACCGGGTGGTAATAATTTTTAGTACATGTGTGCGTGTAAACTTAGGCGAGGGGATATTTATGTGACGCATGCGTTATTGATCCTGGAGGTTACCAGATGGCTTATAGGACTGTAATAATCTGTATTTTTTTTAATCGCAGGCACATGGTGCAATATTCAAGCCTTAATACCGGTGGGTGTCCCTCGGTCTTAGGGGAAAGACACAAGCGTAATTGATTCTGGATAATCCCAAACGGTAATAATCTTTAGGACATGTATGCATTTACGATGTAGGCATTATTAATCCTAGAGGTTAACAGATGGGTTCTGGGGCTGTAATAATCTTCTTCGCTAAAAGAATGCATACCTTTAATCGCATCGTCGAAACAACCTGCTACGGCTGAATTGGTCCACACGCAGTTGGGACACGTGCTTCACGTATACATCTGTGTGAGATGAACTATGACGTTTCTGATTCATTATACTTCACCCAGAGGTGTCCCTCGGTCTTGGGTGAACGACACAGGCGTCTTTGATTCTGAATAATACGGAGTGGCAATCATTTTTAGAACATGTTTAAATTTATGAGGCAAGCGTTATTGATCCTGGAGATTAACAGATAGGTTCTGGGATTGTAATAATCTTAAAAAGATATCTCCTCTCTCCACCACTAAAAGAAAGTATACATTTAATCGTATCGTCAAAACAGCCCTGAATTGAATCACACACAGATAGGACATGTGCTTCACGTGGACATCTGGGTGAGATGAACTATGCCATTTCCTAGTCATTATACTTCACCCAGAGAAGATTATGATTTCACACACACGAACATCTGACTCATTCTGAGTCGCACGCATAGTAGGGGAGGGAGAGCGTTGCTAGGAATCCTCTCTTTCATATATATAGATCTAACCCCTCTAGGTAAAATCATTAGCTTCCATCTACAATCTAAAGATTATCAACCAGGTCTAGCGAGTATGCGGCCATATTGTTAAGCACAGTAGGATCTAGTGAGATCCTATCAAGAAAGTTAACATCGTTAGAGGTCGGTCGCGGTTACCGCATAACAAGTATTAAAGCGTTGAACACTCGCTTCGGTCGGTGAGTCCTCATGGTTTTGGACGGGAAGTACAATGTGAGGGTGCCTAACCGTTTATCGCTGCTTACTGACGCGCAGATAGAAGACATCGCCAAAGCGGAATTAATGCTCGTATACAAAGGTATCTCTAAGCTTAGCAAGAAGGCCATCTTGACCTTTGAAGATATGCCTATATTCAAATTTGCTTGGTTCTATAACATGTGTGTGTGTGTGCATGCGGGAAGTGAGCTTACGTAATATTTTATTGCATCGTTCTACCGTTCTTAATATATACAACCAAATTATTCTAAAATGTTATAGTTTTTAAATATCCTTATATCGTTCACCGGTCTTAACTATTTAAAAAGGTTATGGCATATACGAACTAAATGTTATAAGGCTTTACTGTTTAAAGAGCCCACGTGCCGAAATTCAAAAAGCATTATCCCAAATATGAATTAAATCTTTAAAAAAATAAGATTAATTATTTTTCAATTGCATAAAAAAAATACAATTAAAGCTTTGTGGTTCAAACCTCTCTACAATATTCGAATTGCGTGCTAAGATACTAGCGTTTTCAAAATTGTCATTCTTTAGGAATTAAATATGAATTAAATGTTATAAAAAATGAGATTAATTATTTTTCTCTTGCATACATTAAAAATACAATTAAAGCTTTATGGTTCAAACCTCGCTATAATATTCAAATTTTGTGCTAAGATACTAGCGTTTTTTTAAAAAGTCATTAATAGGAGTAAAATATGAATTAAACGTTTCAAAAAAATAATATGATTCATCATTTTTCTCTTCTATTCCAGTGGATGAGTGAACATACTTCGCCTAAATTTTTAAATAATTCATATTTGCTTGGTTATAAAACGTATGTGTGTGAATGTGTAATATTTTTGTATCATTTTACTGGTTTTAATAAATAGCTAAATTATTCAAAAATATTATAGTTGTAAGAAAATCTACTATTCAATTTAAATGTCCTTATATCGTTTACCGGTCTTAATTATTAAAACAAGTAATGTAATATAGGAACTAAATGTTATAAATCTTTATGGTTTAAACTTCTCTACAATATTTGAAATGCTCACGTGCCGATATTCAAAAAACGTTATCTCAAATATGATTTAAATGTTATAAAAAATAAGATTAATTATTTTCTATCTTAAATAAAAATACAATTAAAGCTTTTTGATTCAAACCTCTCTACATTATTCGAATTCCGTGCTAAGATACTAGTGCTTTAAAAAATGTTACTCTATAGGAGTCAAATATGAATTAAATTTTATAAAAATAAGACTAATTATTTTTCTCTTGTATCAAAAACAACAATACAATTAAAGATGTATGGTTCAAACCTCTCTACAATATTCGAATTGCATGATAAGATACTAGCGTTTTCAAAATATGTCAAATATGATTTAAATGTTATAAAAATAAGATTAATTATTTTTCTTTTGTATCAAAAAACAACAAAATTCAATTAAAGCCTTATGATTTAAACACATCTACAATATTTAAATTGTGTGCATGCTAAGAGACTAACGCTTTTAATAAAAAGTCACTCTATAGGAGTTACATATTAATTAAATGTTAAAGAAATAAGATTAATTATTTATTTCTTGTATCCAAATAAAATACATTTAAAGTTTTATCGTTCAAACACCTCTACAATATTTGAATTGCCCGTGAGCTAAGATACTAAAGCTTTCATAATATCACTCGATAAAAGTATAATATGAATTAAATATTATAAAAATAAGATTTTTTACTTGTATTAAAAAAACAGTTCAATTAAATCTTTACGGTTCAAACACCCCTACAATATTTGAATTGCTCGCGAGCTAAAATACTAGATTTTTTATTTCAATGTCTGTATATCATATCTTCATGATCTGGTATCTGTAAAAAAAAATAACTACGTGCTTCTGTTTTATAGCTGTTTAGTAGTCACTCGATGAGATCCTAGAGCAAGCTGTGCAGAAATGTAGGGATTAATGCGTGGAGGGTTGTATTTTAGATGCCTGCAGAGCATAGTGCGACCTCAGAACCATGTCGAGACCTCTAGCAAAACGAGCTCGCCTGTCATCTCCTATCATCGTAACCCAGCAGACTAACGGGAATAAGGTATATACCCTCGATGAATTAGGCTCTAATGAGAAACTGTTAATTAAATACCTGCGACATGATATCGCTCGACGTAATGGGGAGGTATTTATAGGTTACATAGAACATATACCTGGACAGATTAAGACCTTGAGCGTACTGATATTGGGATAGGATGATATAGAAGCAGAGATACAAATACTTATGACCCTGTCGCAAAACCTAGGTATAGGATTCACACAACTTAAGATTTTACCTGGAACCGCTAGGACTTTCTATCAAACTTATTGAACAGGCGTACATCTGACGCATAAAGACGTACTCTATTACCAATGAACTACACTATAAGAATCCTGTACTGTTTTCCGTTACGTGCGGGGATATTTACGTGAAGACTGTAGAAGAATCAGTAGCAAATAACTCTATAAAGGTAAATTGCAGCCTCATCTGTGAGTCTAGGTATCCTACCGAAGGTAAAATGGAAAAAGGTTAATTCAACTCGACGCTATGTGATATATTTGTTCCAGCAATCTTAGAGGAGATATACGAAAATAACGTGATCTTCCCACTTCTTGCTCAGATTGAGGCCTTCGTCTCTAAAGACTCGGGATGGATATATGACGGCACGTTGGAAATGAGAATTAATATCTCGAAAAACTCCGCTTTCTCGATCGGGGCTCGGGTTCAAATCCCTGAAATTATAGTCAAACGTAGAGCGTTGATAAATGTACAATCTGAAGAAGGTCTTTGCTTCCCCGTATTTGTATTGGCATGCCTCATTGAACCGATGGGAAGACCACAACGTTTGTCATTGTATCCTAATTTTCGAGACGTCCTGAAACTTGATGGAATCCTGCTCCCGTTCGAAATTAAGTATAACGAACGCTTCGAAAGGCTTATCGATATATTCGTTAATGTGTACAGTGAAAAACACGATGGAAGTAACACTTATATTGGCACTGCCGACAACTCTAAAACACTAGTGATTGGTCTTGTACACGTCAGTGCTAAGGAACGCACCAAACATGTTCATTTATTCGTGATAAGAGTGCATGGAATGGAAACTTATCATTTCAGCGGAATCAAAAATCTTTCTCGATTAATAAACCCGCAACTAGCATTAACATCTAAGAGAGGACGTACGTACTTTTGCGTTCGATGTCTGACCGCTTTTCTGGCCGAAAACAAACTTACAAAGAATAAAGATACGTTCAAAAAATTTGGTGCTGTACGGCGTACATTCCCTTAAGGAGAGGATAAATTCCTCACGTTCTCACAGTATTAGCGGCAGGAGAAAACAAGATTTATCATATATGCGGACCAGGAGAGCTTACTCGTGCCGATAGAGACGTGCGATCCCGACACGAAATTTCCATATACTGAAAACGTACATTGTCGTGTCGTTTATTTTGTAGGAATGTACACATAATTTAATTTCGACGATAGTCTCTCCGAGTACCACCGCTTCACGGAAGGAGATTGTACAGATCAATTCGTCAAGGTGTTCGTAGATACGGCAAAACACATACTAGACCACTATAGTAGTATCGTCCCAATGACTCCTCTAACACCCACTCAAAGAGATGCCCAGAATACGGCCTCTCATTGCCAAATATGTGAAAAGCCTTACGAGAAAGATGATATTCGTGTTATGGATCATTGCAACTTGACGGGACTTTATCGTGGGAGTAGTCATATGGGATGCAATATTAATTACAAGAACCCAAATCACCAGAGCGTAGTAATCCATAACGTGCGTTGCTACGACAATTTTTTCCTTCTTAAATCGTTTGTTGAACGTAGATAGATCGATCCGATAGCATCCTCATCAATCCAGGAAAAGTCAAGGTTATTGGAGAGACTATGGAGAGATTCAAAGTGATCGAGAAATATATTTATCATGGATTTAGAGGGATAAAGATTAAAATTATAGACAGTTTCAGCTTTCTATGTACGTCTCTAGAGAAATGCGTATCGTACCTCGAAACTTACTAGCTTAAAATTACCCTAAAAGTCATCCTGAGGATGAACGGTTCAAACTGGTCACTCGTAAAGGGGTGTTTGCCTATGAATATATAGAATCATTCGAGTGCATGAAAGAGATTCAGTTACCGATTTACAACGAGATCACGGGTAGTCATATCTCTCAGGATGACTATGATCATGCGTGCGAGGTTTGGAGACTGTTCGAATGTAAAAATCTC
Organism: Timema monikensis; assembly: GCA_902151445.1. Taxonomy (NCBI): domain Eukaryota; kingdom Metazoa; phylum Arthropoda; class Insecta; order Phasmatodea; family Timematidae; genus Timema; species Timema monikensis. The sequence continues at coordinate 65,453 of CABFVZ010002176.1, forward strand.
TGGGACTACTCGAACCTCTACCTTTATATGGACGTGACGCTACTGGCTGACATCTTTGAGAATTTTCACAATCTCTGCTTGAGAACGTATAGACTTGATCCCGGATGGTCCCTTACAGCCCCTAGTCTTGCATACCAAGCTCTAATGAAAATAACCAGGGTATGGCTCGAATTAATCGATGAAGTCGACATACATCAATTCATCGTGGGAGCTATTCGAGGAGGGGTATGTTTTGTGGCTAATCGTCACTTTGTGGCGAATAATTGGTATATGGAGTCATTCGACCGTTCCAAGCCCGAGTCCTACCTCGTTTATATAGACGGGAATGGTATCTATTCATTTAGCATGTGGTCCTCACTACCCTATGAAGGGTTCAGGTGGCTCGATGTTGATGAAGAAATCGACTTATTGGATGTGCGAAAGGTAGAGGACGATGCCGAGACGGGGTATATTTTGCAGGTAGATTTTGAATATCTTAGAGATGTACACGATGCTCATTCCAACTTGCCATTCTGTCCCGAGAAAGGGATTCCATCCGTGGGGAAACACGAGAAATTGTTAACGACTTTAGCAGATAAGAGTGGGTACGTCATTACTACCGTCATCTAAAGCTATGTTTGGCGAATTGATTGAAACTGACAAGAGTCCACAGAGTTCTCAGTTTCAAGCAATCACCACGGATGGCTCCGTATATCAAAGCGAGCAATCAGTTTGAAAACATGTTTTTCAAACTTAGGAACAATGCCGCATTGGGTCTCTTAGATCCAACAAGAGGGCCTACCGTACGATAAAGATCGCTACCAGGTGGGGAACGAAATTTGGAGCGGGTAACCTCATAGCCAGCCCAAACTTTAAGAACCGTACGATCGTGTCGGAAAACCTGGTCATCATCGAGATGGAACCGCAAGAGATTTACTTCGATATGCCTATCTGTGCAGGGTTCGCCATATCTGATACCTATATGTTTAAATTTACATCTTAGTAGAGTGATTTCTACCATACATCATTTTCATATTTCATCCAAGCGCAAATGCTGATACAAATCACGCCCTGTGATGGTACGAGGTAAGGTTCATGTCCCTACTAGGGTTGATATGGCAAAAAACGCTAATTAATTTATACATTCAAAAATTCTTGTATCTTTTCACATTTGAACCAGGTGCAAATGATGGTACATCCCTACAGTCCCTAATTTTATTATTCTGTCTCTTGTTCGATTAAAGATATCCAGATGGCGTTGGAGGGTTCGAGTCCCTTATCCAGGTGTCAATGATATCTAGCCGGAGTAATCCTCACTAAAAGCATAAATAATATCTTTGTCTATTTGATTATTAAACTATCTATATGTTTTCACATTTTAACCCAGTGAAAATGATCGTACATCCCTACAACCCTTAATTTTATTATTCTGTCTCTCATTCGGGTAAAGATATCTAGATGGCGTCGTAGGAGGCTGGAGTTATAAATACCTGCTAAGACGTGGGGGTCTGATTCCGGGTAAGGTGTACTGAGGCAGATTTTCCACTCTCCTTCAGCGTAAATTCAGATGAACTTAACAAAATAAATATCCTTGAAGGAATCATTTTATTATATTAGCGAAAAGGCTCGCCTCATTGGCGTAGTTAGCTAACGTAATAATTTCGTGTTGAGTTTGACTGTCGAGAACGGGGGGGAGGATGGAGGAAGTTCTATTTGCGAATCTCTGCCAGGTGAACTGGGGCTAGTTTTCCAATTTACCTCTGCCCAAATATGGATTCCTATTCCATTAGCGTAGTTTGTAATTAAGCGTATAACACTAACGGGTAGTAAGACACTGTTCTAAATACCGATAAGTTTAACTTCGTGGCTAATAGCAGGGAGGTTGGAGGGATTGAATCCAGGTTGACCGTATCGCTCGGCCTTCCCACAAGTACAGGTATATTTTATATCTTCCTCAGCCCTACCAAATATATTGCTAGTATTGACAGGGGGTTGAAAAATAAAAGGCACGCTGATGACTGTTTCAGCGTTATATATATAAAAGCACAATACATTTACACTGAGGATCCTATCTCGACTTGCCATAACGTCAGAGGTATACAGCATCCTTAAAGACTTTTTTGTACGCAATACTCCCGCTTTGGAAGACAGGGTTGTGATGAGGATTTTAATCCCTCGATATGATTTAATATACATTATCAGCCATGAACATAGAAATCAGTGGTGTGGAAGCTGCCTCATGGACCGCATATTTAATATAACTACGTAATTATATCATTTGGGAGGGTTTTTTCATTAGTTTTATTGCTTAGTCAGACATGACTTAGTCTTCGTGGCTATTTGCAAGGAAGTATAGGCCATATAATTAATCAACATAATTTATATTAACATGTTTTATTTATCATCACATTTCAACCCAGCGCAAATGCCGGTACATCCCTACAACCCCTAATTTTATTATTCTGTCTCTCATTTGGGTAAATATATCCAAATTTCGTTGGAGGGATCGATTCCCATGCACAGGTGTCAATGATATCCAGCTTGAGTAATCATCACTAAAAGTATAAATAATAACTTTGGCTATTTGATTTATAAACGACCTATGTGTTTTCACATTTAAACCCGGCGCAAATGCTGGTACATCCCTACAACCCCTAATTTTATTATTCTGTCTCTTATTAGGGTAAAGATATCCAGATGTTGTTTGAGGGTCCGATTCCCGTGCACAGGTGTCATTGATATCAAGCTGGAGTAATTCTCACTAAAAACATAAATAATAGATTTGAATATTTGATTCTTAAACTACCATATATGTTTTAATTTACATCTCTGTAGGAATACATCTTTTACATTTCAGTACAGCGCAAATAGTGGCATTTTAACGTGTTTAAGTATACCGACATAATAATTATATTGTTGCTTTAGCCGGTTATTAAAAAGGGAGATAGAGAGAGAATCCTATATTGCAGATGATAATTTGTTTGCTGAGTCATAGGTCCCAGGTTCAATCCGCCAACAGTGGTGCGTGTTGGTATGGCTGATACCTACATCCACGCATGTTGACAGACGATACTATACAACCAATTTTAGTACACTTTTGTGATGGGGGGGATAGTGACCCCTGAATATTCTGAGTCCCCTGATTGTGCATAATAAAAGCTGTGCCAATGCTCTCTAGTTGCGACATCACCAGAAAAAACCCATTACCACATAGATGGGAGAAGGGGTGTGGGGAGGGGTTACGACATTGTGATTACGACACCGAGAAAACCCATTGTCTGGGGGAAGGAAGGGGAAGTGAATGAATCGAAGTAATCATTCTAATGATTTTGAGAAGTAAGTCAGAGTCAGTATTAAATGGATGTTTACTACTTCTAACTAAAAGTAGTTACTACTTGCTCGTTTTGCTTTGTGCTACTATTCTCTTCGCCCTGCTGTCGGATCTCCCGACACGCATTCCTTTGCGTTTTTCAGCTTATCTATATGTATATGGATATTTACAAAAATAAAATTCCTTGCAAACAAACAAACAATCATATACAGTGAATAAGTGAAAGCATTAGTCAAATAAGTACCTCTCAATTAGTGTAAATACTTTTGCTTACGATTAATAATAAAATAAAGAACATACGTTTCCCTTTGTGTTTAGAAGAGTGGAAATAATTGACCCTTTGACATATTTTTCAAAATATAACAAAAATAAATAAACTTACAATCCTATTTATATATCGGGCAAGTGATAAAATAATTTCGATTTGAATAATTGAATCCATTATATGCCTCCTGAAAGCTTCACTTAGAATCAAACACACAATTACTACTCGACAAACGACGACGCAAGTTTGTTGGATAATGATATTTTGTGTTATATGAATGTAAAATTATTTAAGTGAATAAAATTATAGTACTATCTGAATATTACGAACGGGCAATGTTTTATTAAATACATAAAAAGTATACTTATTTACTTAATAAATTTAAATCAACGTTAAAAAGAACTATCTCTCATACCGTTCGTGCTTTATGCTTTTAGTTAGTTAGGAAGTTAAAATTTAAAGGAAATGAAAAAGAACAATCTACGTTGTAATGTAGCAAAATAATCGAATCATTATGTAATTTTCATTAAAATTATTTTTGGCTAATATTCGATTGTAAACTTTACAACAACTTAAACTTTGTGTTAAATTAGCCTTAAGATAATCCGAAAGCGTCGATTATTGTGTAGCAAGGGGAACTATTTATTGAAAATGAACCTAATAGAAATGAAGACCTCTTTAGAGATAGCCTGGAACAATTCATAATCATAAGGTCGATTTTCCTCAACACTTATGGCAAGGAAGTGGTAAGAGAATGAATCAGCCAGCTCGCGTCAAGTCAGCTACTGTTTTCATTCGAATTATTTTTTAATTCAAACGATTTTGAAAGAATAGAATGAATCTATTATTCAGAATAATCGAATGAATTGATTCTATTAATCCAATTCTGCCCATCACTGGGTCACACTCTGTGCTAAGCGGCCGCCGGGAAAGGTTCGTGCTGCGCCCTCACTAGCGATGCCGAAACGCCGCGGGAAGAGTGCCCGGCGCCATGAACTGCATGACAATAAATAAAATTAACTCCAACACCAGTCCCTATCCTACCCAGACATACGATCCAAGGGCATACATAAAAAACCAATGGGCATACATAAAAATCAATGAGCATATACAAATATCCAATGAGCACACATAAAAAAAGCAATGGACACATATAAATAACCAATGGGGACAGGAACAAACAAGTTTGGACAGGAACCAAGCAGTTTGGAACACTGTAAATGGGGGGCGGGAGAGGGAGTAGCGGAGGGGGAAAGCCAACAGCCAATCAGAGAATGAGGGAGCGCGGTTACGTGATCTAGCCAGCCAATCAGAACGCTGTTTCCAAACGCCATACCAGCTACATCAAAATACTGTAGAAATATTAATACATTCCATTTTTTATTGCTTTATTTTACAGTTGAGAATGTTTTTAAATAAACATGGCCAAATTGCTAATTTTGTGATAAAGTGAAGAGCGAGTTCTACAGCTCAGGGAAATACTTGTTAAATATCGCTTCCAAGTGTGTAATAATAAAGCAGCGGTTTCCAACCTGGGGGTTGCAGCATATTTTGTGTGGCTTCACAATATAGAAGTTTTAGCTTTATATTTACTTTCTTTTAGGATTTTAATGATCATATGAATATGCGTAATTCTAATAGAAATGTAAGATGTTAAAGTGCTAAAAACGACCTAGTTACTGCCTAGGTTCCTTTTGGCTATTCCATTGTGATAGCTTTTTGCTGACTTAGTGTACTGTGGTAGCCTTGTAATGCTGCTAACCTAAATTAAAATTTTCCCTCAACCCCGGGCTTGTTGATTCTCTTTTACTACATATTAGTCGCATATAATCATTATTTCAAGCAATTTATAACAATTAAAACAAGCATTAGGGGACATGAGGGCTTAATGTCACGCTCTTTTGATTTGGTTTGTTGATGAAGGTGAAGTAAGGATTTTAATTCTGACCAGGAGTAGTTTATCCTAATATCCCTCCAAGCAAATAAGGGGTACATTTCCTCTAAATTTTACCTATTCCATTGGTGTAGTTAATTGTAGATAATCCGGGCTGATAGTAATACACAGTGAAAAAAACTTAAAAACTAGGATTTGAACGCTTTTAAGTTATAAAAGGGTTGAGATGGCCGCAGAGATAAAAGTTGTCATAAATTTAAAAAAATTGGAACCTATTATAGTAAAGTCAGTTAAATTTTTTAATCTTAAATACATGATTCGAACGATATCTGCAATTCTAAATAAAGATATTTAAGCTCATTTCAATATTTAGCTCAGATGCAGGTACACTGAAAAAAAACAATAATTTAAGTTATTTCCTTTGAAGCCTCCTTCACCCCCTCCCTCGCCCCTCTCCACCCCCCTGATCACAACATTGCCCTTGTACTCTCCTTTGCGAGACGACTGAATTGTATCCATTCTGAATGTTATCCATTCAGACATTTCTTAAACAAGCACAACAAATAAAAAGTCTGATTTGTATCCATTATCATGATACCCACAAAATCTTGAATTGTATCCATTATGAATGGTCTCCATTCAGACAATTTTCAAATAAACGACTTTAACAAAAATCCTGATTTGTATCAACTGTAATTATTTGCATTATATCCACAAAATCCTGAATTGTATCCATTATTAATGGTCTCCATTCAGACATTTTCTTAAACACGCATTACAAATAAAAAGTCTGATTTGTATCCATTTTCATAATGTCCACAAAATCCTGAATTGTATCCATTCTGAATGGTCTCCATTCAGACCATTTTCAAATAAACGACTTAAATAAAAATCCTGATTTGTATCAACTGTAATTATTTGCATTATACCCACAAATCCCTGAATTGTATTCATCTAATTGCGGTACCACTTGTCTGATAGATGGCAGCAGAAGAAACTCGCCTAAACTTATACATGTTTACATGAGAGCAGCACTTATCCTTAACTCATTCCGTGTTTACTAGAGAGCAGCATTATCTCTATATTAATATAAAAGATATAATATTTTTACTTGTAGTCTTATTACTTTAAAATCTAAAAACTGATTTTAGAACTTATTTTTATTAACATTACAGAATATATCTGTGTATAAGGTGCTTGTTCTATAGATATATATATATATATATTAATAACCCTAGTATCATCTTGTTGTCAATCAATACTGTATTTAAATACTATTATTATGACAATTGACATCAGTAGCTACTTTAACGACGCCATATTATTTGCACACAGAAAACTATCACTTTCTCTAAGCAAAGATTAAAGTAACTTAAATCTAAGACAGGGCATGGCAATAAATAAACAATGTTTTTGTAATTGTATGCTTTTAATATTAGATTGGTTTTAAAGCGTCATATCCTATTACCTACAGATCATTTCTTCAGTTTATAATGTAGGTATATCTTGGTTGGTGTTAAAGTTGAAGTTATAGGTTATTATACTCAACTTGAACACAAGCCTACATTTTATGTACTAGTTTTGTTAAGTTTGATTGAAAAAACCCGTAAGTGTTTATATTTACCACTCCTCAACAGCTACATCTCCAGACAATCTGATTTTATCCCTACCCCTTTATCATTATGCTCACTATAAGTAGAAATGCCTAACCATTTATCCATCTGAAGTCAAACGAGGAGGGCAGTGTAAAAAATTAAAAATCTTTGCTTCTAACTGTTAAATAATAAAATTCATCTTGTGATTTGAAGGGAATTCTTGAGACTATGGTTAAAAGTGATTATGTACCAGTAAAACGAGAGAGGGATTCCTTGTTTTTCTTTATCATCGTATAAACTTGTATTATTTGTTTGTCCTCTCTACACACATAAACAAAACAAATCTTCATTGAAAACAAAATGAATATTGTAAAATAAATTAGGGAGGTCTGTATAATTTAAACAAATCAACAAAAAACTCATCAATCACAGATGAACATTATTTATAACATGAATATTTAAAGAATGTCACAACATGGCACCAAAGTATTCAAAGTATTTAATAGGCAATAGTTATAATTTTTAATATTATAAACGAACCCACCTGAACAAAACTTAACCTTTCAGCCGTCAACACATTTTTCATGAAATTTCGTGATCCTGAAATATTATTTTCCAAACTTCCGGTACTATTTAAAATATTAACTTTGCCATCATTGGAAATTTGCCTATTTTGTGTCTATGAATGGTAAAAAATATTAAATTTCTCATAATATAACAACAACAAAAATCCTGCCCTTTGTGCATACTACTTCCATTATTTCTTTATAATAAAATATACACGCGTACATTTTCACACTCGAATTGGCCCCATGGCAAAAGCCACACTTTATAATGTTCGCAATACTACTATCTGCTTACCGGACCTTTTCATGAGTACTCCCCCACCTTTTGGGAGCCACATTACAATGTAGCCTACTGAATACTATGTATTGCATTTAATCTTTCATAACTTCTCACTTTATCCACTACTCACTCTTATCATAAAGACTATTATTTAACACAATAACAAAACTTATACTAATTTATTCTAATTTACTTATTTATTTGATGCTGATTGCTTTCCGTACAATTTAGATACCATAAATACTTATTTGTATCTTCCTACAAATACAATTCGAGGAGCACACCCGACAGGTTATGCCCTCTTAAAGCGGGGATTTCACGATGCGTCCCCGACCGCCCGTTCCCATTCCTGGTCCCGATCTCCCTGTCGCTGTTCTCCCCTCTCCTCGGCAGAGCGTTGTATTTTCACGACCCGAACTTTTGCGTCCGATCTACTGCTCAGTTCGTTGCTCTTAAAGTTTCAAAATGCCTCCGTATTTATCAAAGAAGGTAGTTTGTTGGTGTTGCATTAACTGCATTGGCCGTGTGCGAGAAAGAAAGGAAGAAAAAGAAGATGTGGATGAAGCAGGTATACCGTCAAAGACCTGTATTGTGTCATGGAAGACTTATGTAAGTATTGGATGCTGAAGATCTCGGGAATTTCTTGCGTATGACGCCCCAGGTTTTCACCGATTTACTAAATATGATGAGGCCTCATATCGAAAAAAGAAAAACTGTTATACGTGGAGCAGTGAGTGCCTGTAGCTATGCAACTCACCACTCTTTCGTAGTTAGCAGGTTGCCATCTTTAGGGCCTACTCCCTTTCACTTTACAGTTGGCAGATAACAAAGCAGACCACATTAATTTACACTACAATGAAATTATTATTTAGTACAAATTTGGTCTGCACTTTATATAGTGTAAGCGCCCTTAATCCTGGATTGGTATCGTACGTAAAATATACATGTAGTGCCTAAACAATTCATACACGCTAATCCACTACTCTCACTGGCAAGCGATCCTCCCTTCCTTCGAGCTATACCTCCAAAGATCAGTCAACAACTAGCTATAGGAACGGATGGCTGCATTTTGGACTTTACGTTAGTTGGAAATAGAAGACAGATTTACGTACCAATAGTATTAATAGATTTGCGAGGAACACCAAAAGTTATTTTATTATTTATTTGAGGTATTTAACGTGTATTTCCTGAACCGACTGATTAAATCAGCAAACAAGGATTTCTATGAAAGTGCCAACCAATTGTAATGATCCTCATTTTTATATTTCAAATCTTTTCCAAATTTAAATATATTTTATGTTTGGTATATTTTCTATTTATCTACTCAGCCGTTTTATTTAATATAAATACTTAATATATTTCTCTGTAGTCAGCTTCTAAACATGTCCGCAATGATGTAATTCTCCTTTGCTAAGGACGGGTAATTCTCGAAAGAAAGAAAAACAGCGTCATTCAGTGCTAAAAACTTAAACTTGTGAGGACGCAGTTTGACGATATCGCAAAATATTTTAATAATCATTATATAAAACGAAATAATGTTTAATTAAAAGAATAATTAAATATTCGTAAATGTAAATATATAACTGTGAATGGAAAGTTGTTTATTGTGAAATTTTCATTTATATCAATTACCTGTAGAGCATAGCATCTATATTGAATATTAGCATAGTTTATCATTGTTAAGACATCATTTATTAGCTGCCAAATCATCGGGCAAAAACGATAAAGGAATGGAAATGATAATAATTGTAGCCCTTCGTGGGGCACGGACATAATACAATTTTGGTGGGAAAGGTGTTTTCACATACCTTCCAGAATTCTTTTACTTGCCACAATCGACATGACACCGAAGGAAGTTATGCTACGAAATTTTATTGCTCTTTATTCCTGTAGCGCTACACCATCTGAGGACGCTTTTATCTTCAGTAGATGGCATGGCGTTTGGTAACAGCTCTCTGATAGGTTGAATTTGATCACTTGACCACGCCCCTCGCTTTCTGATTGGCTGTTGGTTTCCCCTCCTCCTGACCCCTCTCCACTACTCTAGACCCCTCTCCCCTCCTTCTTCCCCCCTTTCACAGTGTTCCAAACTTGTTCATTCGTGTATCATTTGTTTATTGTTTGTGTTTATTTGAGTGCTCAATGGTTATTTATGTATGCTCATTGCTTATTTATGTCTGGTTAGGATTCAGACGGGCATTAGAGTTTTTTTATTGGGGTGGGGAGTTTATTGTAGTAGGGTTGGGACGGGGCGTTGGAATTTTATATTTATTTATTGGCATTCAGTCCACGGCGTCAGGCGCTCCTCCCTTGGCATCGCTAGCGAGCATCTTCTCTGCCCGGCCGCTTAGTGAAGAGTGTGACCATCGAGCATCTGACAGTGTATCACGGCCTTAAGGCCCCTTTCACTTTTCTCTCACCCATCAGCCTCCTTACATCGCCACGAACGAGCTAAGTTACACTGACTGCTCCCTCTCGCAAGACTATGTTAGACTGCCTTGCACTTCACCCCCCCCTCACTTCGTCATACCCCTCCTCAGTGGGGGTTGTCAGATGTCACAAACTTGTTAGATATTTTGAAAGAGGGTGGCAACGACCTTGTTGATGAGTCATGAACCCCGACGGCCGCTTGGTTTTTCCCGGAGTCATCATCGCAATGTCGCAACCCCCTATGTGGTAATGTTTTTTTTTACCGGTATCGTCATTGAAATGCCGCATCCCCCTATGTGGTAATGGGTTTTTTGCAGCTAGAGTGCATTGACACAGCTCTGGCTATGCACAATCAGGGGCCTCGGAAGCCTTACGGTGTTTTATAATCCTCAGTTAGGGGCCGCTATCCCCCACAACAAAAGTCTACTAAATTGGGTTGTTTGTATCGTCCGTCAACATGAGTAGATGTAGGTATCCATCATGGACCGGAGGAGTATGGTAGTAATGTTTCAGAGTTTACGTGGGGTGAGGGAGAGTAGAAAACCACCCCAGTTCACCCAAGCGAGATTCAAACCCATGATCTACCCCAGCATAACTATATGAATGACACATACCCTTGCTAGTAAAACGTACGGTAAGGATGATTAAGAAAATGTTCCGGAGGGAGGAAAAACCAACAATTTACACGGCGGGGATTCGATTTTCCCCCGCCAGAATCAGATGAGCCTGACATTTAGATGGCGTGTACACCGGAATTTAACCTCGATATCATTAGCACGGCTAATGTCGGTTATAACGGTCGTACTTCCTTCCTAGTGAACCCCACCATTTTCGAAGGGGCTTTGCTTGTTGACCAAATTTTTCTAGACCAGGTATAATGTGTACCCGCATTTGATTGTCGTGAGAAAATCAAACGTCGAGAACTCTGTCATCTGATACCTAGTACGCCTTAGACCATGCAACCATCGATGCAAGTATACAAATTTAGATGGCGCGCACACCAGTAATGTCTGTTAGAACAGCCGTACTTCCTTTCTAGTGAACCCCGCCATTTTCTAAGGGGTTTTGCTGATCAACCAGCCTTTTCTAGACCACGTAGAATGTGTACCCGATTTTTTTAGGAGTGAGTAAATCAAACGTCGATCACTCTGTCATCGGGCGTCTAGTGACGCCTTAGACTATGCAACTATCTGTGCATGTATACAAAATTTATTATAAAATGCATTGTGACGGTAGATGGCTAACCAAGACCCTAGTCTTTTATTTTTGCCAGTGATGGGGTTCAAATATGGTCGGATGAATTGATGGGTTTTTCCCAAATGGTTTCATTATTTACCTTCACGCAAATTAAGGAACACTTGCCTTTTAAATTATTCATAAATAGCAATCCCACACGGCGGCGTCGGTAATCCACTGTGGTATTGTGTTAAAAATAAATAGCCTAATTCAAAAGCTAATTAAAAATCTGGCTTCAAGGTGCATTCAAACCCCCACCCATACACCTATGGTAAAAATTTCAGATCTCTGCGTGCCGTAGATTTGGCTAGGCATCGCACACAAACAAACAACAAACACACACACACAGCCAAACACTTCATTTTATTATTATCGATTCCTGTTCCATTAATATAAATATGCGGATAACCCAGACGGGCGGCACGGCATGCAAGAGAGAAAACATATATATGCAAGAATAAAGAATAGAATACCAAGATCGAAAATCTCAATATCGATATTTATTCCCACTGCACCACAACGAAATTCTAACCTAATCTTAGAGATTAACAAGACAGCTGAGCACTGTCTCACCGATCTACTGTCCCATTTTCATAGGAACAACTAGAAAAGCCATTATATCTAATTTGACGTATTAATACGTCAATACAAAGGATCTGCAGCAATCTATTTTGATATACTAATAATACCTATAAAATATCACCGCTACTGTAGTATTATTTTATAAATGTTGGCTGACAAAAGTTTATATTTCTTTAAATTCTCTCTGTATGAAAATTGAAATCTACCTATAAACCGTTGTTTTTCCACAGCATTTTTTACTACCGGTCAAGTTAATCTAATGCGAACCTGACGACTTGTAGCCCCGCGACCACCTATGTATAAAATATTAGTGTTACTGTACTTATTTAATTATGAGAGGGTGAACTCATAAATTTTTTTTTGTCAAAACAGAAATTTCTAAGTGAAGGTATGGGTTCAAACTACCTCCCTCAGTACACCCGGTCAAGATTTAAACTTCAATATCCCCGTAATCAGCAGTCTATAACCTAATGCGAGAGTAGAGTGTTAGACCATGCAGCCACCGAAGCAGTGATTACCACTTTTTCCTCTAGTGTAGGCCAGTTTGTTATCTATTACTCTTTTTAGCACCGCATCTTACTAACCGTTCGGGTTATAATACACTTAAGTGCTATTTACGCTAATGGACTAGTAATCGAGAAGGTTGCACCAGCATTTGCGTGGGAGGGAGAGTGGATAAACCCCCAGTTCACCCAACCGAGATTTGAACCTCGATATCACCCCTCCCCCCTCGTCCTCGGTAATCTAGCTCTACACGAATCTGGTGCATTAGCCAACTGCGTCACCGAGGCGGGTATCTATCACTCTGAACTTTTTTTAGAGAGTTAATAATCTTTACGAGGCTGGCTCTTCTCTATGTACACTTCAACCAAACCAAATATTACAACAGACCGAAAGAAGAAGCAGCACCGCGAGTCCAACTGGGATAGGAATTGGGAAGGTTGAATCCACATTTGCGTAGAGGGATAGCGGAAAACACCCCCAGTTTACCCGACTGAAGTTCGAACCTTGAACTCCCTTGTCCTCGACCATCTGTCACCACAAGTAACAAACGCGTCAGTCAAATACGCCACCGAGGTAAATTAATTTAGAAACAATCGTTTTATTAAATACAATTTTAAATATTATTTAATGTCCGCAACTATATTTTAACGAAATAATATATTACTACATAAATTCATAAGTAATAACAGGGCTGAGAAAGATATAAAATGTAACTGCACTTGTGTAAAGGTTAAGCGGGCAACCAGAAGCGATACGGATGACCTTACAATCCAACTGGATTGGGAATCGGGAAGGTTGAATCCACATTTGCATAGAGGGAGAACGGAAAACACCCCTAGTTTACTCTACCAAGATTTGAACCTCGAACGCCCTGTCCTCGACAGTCTGCTCCTACACGAAACATGCACTCCAGTCAACTACGCCACCGAGTTAAATTATTTTAGAAACAACAATTGTATTAAATACAATTTTAAATTTTATTTAATGTTGGCAAATATATTTTGATGAAATAATATATAACTTTAAAAAATTCATAAGTAATATTAAATACAATTTTTAAATATAATTTAATGCTCGAAACTTTATTTTGTTGACATAATAAATAACATTTACACAAAACAAATAAGACACTTAAACAACAAAGAAATTTAATGTTCACGATTATATTTTGATAAAATAATATATAACTTATACAAAAATTCATAAGTAGTATTAAATACAATTTTAATATCATTTAATGATCGGAACTATATTTTGTTAACATTATAAATAGCATTTGCACAAAATAAATAAGCCACCTAAACAAGAAAGAAATTTAATGTCCACAATTATATTTTGATGCAATAATATATCTCTTACAAAAGTTCATAAGTAATATTAAATACAAATTTATATATCATTTAATGATCGTAACTCTATTTTGTTTACATAATAAATAGCATTCACACAAAACACGTTAGCCACTTACACTGCAGGCCAAAATTAGAGGAAGTGCATCCATATTTTGCACGGAGGGAGAATGGAAAGTCTATTTGAGAAACCACCAAAAATACGCTCGACGCTGATGAAGGAATCTATAATGTTGAATAACATACCATGGATTTGTTTATCTTACCCTTAATGTTTATTAAAATTTATAATGTCCGTTTACAATACAAACACAGCCTCCCATCATTCTACATGTCTAATACTAAACACAAGAAAGGATTAAGGCTGAATAAATTAAATTTACTAAGGGAATGTATCTTAATTTTCCAAAGCTGGAAGTTGAAAACGATTTATGAAAACCCGCCTCGGTGGCGTAGTTGGCTAACGCGCTTATTGTGTTGAGCTCGACTGCTGAGGACAGGGAGAACGAGGTTCGAATCTCGGTCGGGTGAACTGGGGTGGTTTTTCCTAAATGGTTTTCCACTCTCCCTCCACGCAAATTCGGGTTCACTTCCATCTAATTCAACCTTACCAATTCCTAATCCATTAGCGTAATTAGTACTTAAAGCGTATAACCTGAACGGGTAGTAAGACGCGGTGCTAAATATCATTATTATTATTTATGAAAATTTACCCCAAAAATGACTTTCTCCGAGATAAAACCCCGACCTTCCCATAACCTGTTTCTAAAGTGGAAACTCAAACGTGATCTGGCGCACATATTATTTATAGATCACATGAACTTGACACATTTTAGCATTGCTACTTACTACCCGTTTGGATTATGCGCTTAAATACTAATTACATTAATGGAACAGGAATTGGGATGTTTGAACTCGCATTTGCGTAGCGGGAGAGTGAAAAAACTACCCTCAGGTCTAAGACAGCACTCTCGCAGTCTACTAAACTGCAGGGGGTTTTAATCCTAGTCCACTGGCTGCCACCTTCTTTTGTCAGTTAGGGATCTCCAGCTCAAATGATTATATTTGACACAGGTTTGGTAACAAAATAATTACTTTTATTTTGAACTAATGAAAATTACTCTAAGGGGTAAGGACAAGGAAGTGAACCCGCCTTTGTGTGGAGAGAGAGACCGAGTGCAACACCCTCCACTGTCCCTATAGGAAAGGCCCTTAAAACTACGGGAAAGGGGGGATGTGCGTACATGTTATAAACAACAACAGATTAAAGAGCAAAGTTTTTAAATCAGGAATATTTTAATTATCTCCAAGAAACAAACAGACAAAAGATAATGGCCTTAATTCAAAAGCTTCCTAGTAACTACTAACGAAAAAGAAAACATTGCATCTCAAAAATGTAACTTCTTAAACGTATTTTCTTTACCATTCTCAAAAAACTTGACTTAAGGTCTTTCGTATTATGTTACAAAATAAGAGTATAAATAAAAATATACTTAAGTTTTCCAAAGAATAAAAGTAATAATTTTAACTAACAATTATATTGAGTGAAATCTCGTGTCCTTCAAATTACTCTAACTCAAAGTTTAAATCTGTAAAATAAAATGGACACAGATTTAAACGCTAAAAATAGCGTACACCAACTAACAGTTATCTTAACATCAGGGAACGTAAATATTAACTGTTACTGCACAAACAATTGCATACTTGAAATTTATTTATTTATATCGAACAAAATATTTTTATATAAAAAAGGCCTATCTCCCTAGACGCAAACATAAGATTTATCCTATACATTTAGTCAATTCAAATCAAATGGTAATACCAACAAGGTGTTGACAACTAACTTTAACAATTTACAACGTATGTCAATCATACTCGACACTTAAACAATATGAGAAGCGTAACAAAAAGCTAATGCCAGACGCAATTGCCCCATTGCGTCGACTAGAAAACACGACAATTTATATTATGGGTTTCATTCCC
>CABFVZ010002176.1:82139-99875 GCA_902151445.1 Timema monikensis
ATACTCTTATATATATTCCTTCTGAACCTAGCACACAAAACAAGGGGAGGAAAGTTTATATTCAAGCCAGTCACGTAATCACAGGCATTACGTCATTATACATCAGTTTCTTCTTTCTTCGTGGTTTCTGATTGGACGTCAGCCGACGCATTGCAGTAAACTACGAATATTTGAAGTTCATTTCTCTTGAAAGCCGTTGGAAGCGTCTGTTGCTAGGTGAGAGTTGCCATAATCTTCCTCCAGGCGGCAACACAGCGCAGATATGAATTGTCGCCTTGACCCTCAGGAACGTCGTTTAGTTATAATATTTTTCTCGGGCCGGTTACAACTTTGGACATTACTTGTAGTCGTCCACGACCCAACCCGGCCGTTTTGACTTGGTAGTACTCTAGTGATGTCAGCTTGGGGATCCAAAGTACGTGAAGAACAACTCGTTTTGTAGACAGACAATATTGGATAAATGAAGAACGTTTATTTGATGTGTGATGGTTGGGCTGCATAGGGCTATAATAGTGAATAGTACTATTATAGGTTACGTCGGAGTTATTAAGGAGCGGGTAGTATGCTATACACGATTAAGCGTGTAGAATCAGGTTGGGTGGGGTAGCAATTGTACAATACGAAGATTGTATTGTTACACGGGAAGCCAATCAGAGAGCGAGGAGCGTGGTCACGTGATCAAATTCAGCCTTTCAGAGAGCTGTTTCCAAACGCCATGCCATCTACTTTATTCTATGTTCTGCCTTTCACTTCCCAGGACGCCTTCCTTTTTAATTCTCCTTTGTCGTATTTTCCCACAGGAAATTTTGTACAAAGCGCTCTATCGGCCAGGACAACTAAACATAACCTGTTTATAGGCGAAATGACTGCCTGAAAGGTATATTATTTACCTACCAAACCCTTCAATATAGTAGAATTATGCCAGGGAAAAAAGACTTTCAGATAACCATTTCTATAATAAAGAGGGTTTTACGTAGATATATAAAAATGAAACTTTCAGTTTTTATATCATAGTAAATGTGGGACATTGGGTAAAATCAAAAGTAGGACGTGGATTCAAAAACTAGTAAGCACTGTCCTAAACAGTTGGCAGATCACAATGCACAAGGCAGACAGATATTTTGTTAGCGTTTGTATTTCTAATACCTCACACACATGGGAGATGTTTTCGTATTTTTGTACAAGTCATTTATTACCGTGTGAATAAACCAACTATCATGGTAAATGTTATCAAAACAAGTAGTAACCAATGAAACGTGTACATAGCTTTGTAGTCGCGTGGGCCATAGTTTTCAGTTATGTTTTAAATACAGATACATGCGATAAAGAAATACCAGTTATACTACTTTTATCAAATTAAACAAAATATTTAAAATAAGGAGAAGGGAATAAAAACGAAGATTTAACCATATTATCAAATTAAATAAAGATTTCCTCGTCATTTAAAAAGACACACACAACATATTTTTACTTTGAAATTTAGTTGCAAGGAAATGGTTTTAATAAAATGTATTTTACAAACTAAAACCAAATTTAAAATATGCTGTATAGCTCCAAAATGTTCATTGAAATTTTAATTTATAAGTACACAAACTATTTTATGAAGACGAAAAACTAGCTTGCTATGCCCTTGGTACTGCCATTTTTATTTTATTAGTACAAATTTATTAACTGAATTAGGCCTAAGTATGAACATATCGCCCGTGTATGGGGATTAGGGAGGTGATTAATGGGTGCGTACCAATTAATACAAAAATAAAATTTATTCATTTTTAATATTATTTTATTAGTAAGAAGGAACTGGTTGGCAAAGAGATTTAATGATGAATGGATATAAATATTGCAGTAGCTACGATGATTATTGGCTGCCACACTTCCTGATAAAGTAAAACTAAAACTTATAAATTATCCAGGTAAGTAGGCCCCTACATCGATGTTTTAAAATAATAATTAAATTCGTTGGTTGCACTATTTTCCAGTCACACGCATCGGTGGTCACGTGGACTAAATGTAAGGCTCATCTTTTCTGATCTTCTGGTGATGGGGGATCGGGGTTTGAATCCTGGCTGGGAATGACGAGATTTTTTCTTTAAATAGCGCCCCATTCTTACTCTCCCTTAACGCAAATGTAAGTACATTTCTTCGAAATTCCACGTTCCTCATCCCCCTATACTTTAAACTTAATTAATATGCGTTTAGCCTGGATGAGTGCTTGGATGCGTCGGAAAAAATAATAGTTCTAGCCACAAGATCTCCCCGCGTCACAGGAAATTTCTTCTATTGTGAGCCTGGTGCTTCAGATCGTATGACCACTGGTGTGGGTACCACTACCGACACTAATCACTCCACTTGTCCCCTAGGATTGTTGCCTGTAGAGTGCTTCTAAATGAGTGACGGTATGTTGACAACCCAAGGGTGGTGTTCTAATTGGTCCCAAGACCTACAAGAACAAATCAATCAACTCGCCGCGTGAATCCGCATCTCTCAGACTTCACTGGAGTGATATTTCCTGATCACACAGGGGAGTTCCTCTCTTTCAGGGGACATTCCTCTCTTCCGGGGGACATTCCTTGCTGTCTCTTGTTACTATATGTATATTACAAGTGTTTGTTTCACAAAGCGATAAGAGTCAAGCGGCAAGTATTTTGGGCTTTCGATTTATAAAAATTAGACATTATAAAATGGGTCAGTCATTTTCTTTGATTTATTAAATAAGTAAAGACATAGATCGATGAAAATGCCACAGTATTGTATACGTGAACTACGAACAAACGACATTTCACAAAACCCAATATAAGGCACAAAGATTTGCTCTTACTAGTCAAGGGTGTGATTACGTTGCAAGGCTACAGGCGGGATTAAGCCACCGAGAAAAATACACCCATTGAATCCTCAAATGCTGCTTGTCACTTTAATTACATAGTAGAGAAAATTATAAAACTATTTCGCTACCTTCACCCCCCGCCCCCACTAGCTATTTTAAAATTCATATTTATTTGTAAATTTATTTTGTTTACTTGATTTGCACACAATTACCACTCTTTATTATAATTTGGAAATATTGAATCCTTGTACATTTTTAGGTTCATAAAGAACAAATAGATTTTAAATTGAAAACTGAATATACGTTTTATAATGTGTGAAAAAATAGGTTTGCTTTTCTGTGTAAGTATGTAGCCTCGCCACTGTTAAATAGTACAGGCAGTGGCGGTCGTAGCTAAAATTAGTGGGGGTGCTGGTCAGAAAATTTTTAGCCTTTGTTTTAAAATTGTGTATAAGGAAAATTATGTATAAAAAGAAAATTTATTCTGGAACTTGATAAAATATTAACAAAAAAATCTCTTTTTTCTTACTTTAAGTTAAATTGTTACAATTCAAGCTTGATCTATTCATCTAAAAATGGAATCCATTCTTTTTGTTTTAATTTGCGCAAAAAGTTAAATAATTTTCTCTTTGATCTCTGGATTACAATTGAGGAAATTTTTCTCCATTGAAAGTACTGCCAGCGCATTTAGTCTTTCTGAATTCATAGTGCTTCTTAAAAAGAGTTTGGATTCTTTTCAATGTTGAAAAGCAGCGCTCTGCCTCTGATTTAGTCATGGCAATTGTCAAGAGGATTTTTATCAGTTTCGTAATTTCACTTAAAACATCATCTAGATTATTTTACCAGATAATTACAGCATCTCAATTAAATTGCAATATTCATGAATATCAGTCCTACAATAGAATACTTTTAGTTCAGTTTCAAGCTTTTCTTTGTCAATCATGAGATAAGCTTCAGTGGACAGTACTATCTCTTTTGTGGAATGTTCATTCTTAAATCTAATGAAGCAATTCTTGTTGAACCATTTAGCAGCTACTAAGTATTTAGTGTAATAATATCTATCCATTATATCAACACATATATAGTCACACACTTCCTTAGCTTCTGCCATTAGTGTCTTTGAAGGATTCTCACAGTACTTTGAGTTTCTCAATTCTAAAAGAGCAGTTATGAAATTTGCTATATATTCATTAACTTTAAAAACACTAATTTCTCGAGATTGCATTTGGTTGTAAATTATTTCAACATGAGGCATAATCTAATGAAAATGTTCTAATTTTAAATTATCATCATTCAGGCATTTTAAATTTCTGTTGCTTCTGCATTGGTATGATCTGAATTTGAGGTTGACTGAATTTCAGTGAGGAAGTTTTTTAAAGGTTTCAAATTTTCACGAACTCTGTGTATGTTTAATGTCCACCTTGTAGAGGATGGACGTGAAATCCTGACGTCCATATGTTTCTTGAGAATGAACAAACGTTGTGGTGATCTCGAGTAGAATGTTGGAATAGCCAGAATGTTAGAGAAAAAAAAATCTTACGTTTTGTGTAACACTTGCTGCATTTCTCATTATTAAATTAAGTTGATGTGCATAACTGTGAATGAATTGTGCATTACTATAAACTGGTTTTATTTTTGTTTAACTCCTGCTTTTTGCCTTTCATGACATTTGCACCACCAAATGTCTGAGCCATCAGTTTTTGTCCATTTCCTTGAAGAATTAGGTCCAATTGTTCTAAAATACGTTTTGATATGCCATCTGCAGTTTGATTTTCTGGAATAAGTAATTCCCAAAAACGCTCAAATATTTCTACATTCAATACGTACCGTAGAACAAGGACCATTTGAGTGTATTTCAAAACATCTGTTGTGTCATCATCCATGACAGCTACAAAGGAAGCTTTTATAATTTCCGTCCTTATCTCCTCATGGTGTATTTGTAGCAGGAAGTCAATTATCTCATTCTGAATGGTCTTAGAAACACCATTAAAGACTACACTGGTTTTTAAGTGATTCTTCAATTCTGAATCTAATTTGGATGCAAAATTTACTAATCCTCTAAATACCCCTGGATTTACTGAATCGTCTTTTTCATCATGTCCACGTAAGGGAGTTTCAAAGTTTCACACAAAAGTAAATGCAATCTATTGTTTTGGACAAAATTTCACGGTTCTTTTTAACTTTTATACTATGATCATTGATTGAAAGTCTGTACGCCTCACTAAGTTTCTCTTTAATACTTACGGTTCCTAAAAGTGACAGTGAAACAACATTATCAACGTGCTTCTTTGACTTCTCATGCTTTTCAGTTGTTGTTTTTTTCATTTTGTTTATATTTCTAAAACCACATTTTGTCCACATTACATCACCTCCAAACAGCAAACACGGAAGTAAAACATGGCATTTTTACTTCACAGCCGCAAAGCCAACTTTTCCGTTGGTACCATTCAGAATTAAAGCTATGAATATATTTCTTATTTTTGCTTTTGCCTGGCTAAGATATTAGAATATCAGGTGTTGAACGACCTCTTTTCTTAACTGTAACTTTCTGATCGAGAGATAGGTGTGAAAACTTAAGCTGTTGAAGTTCACTTACAGTCACAGAACTTATTTCTTGGAGATGCAAGGCCATGGTTAAAGTTTTCTGTTAAATAAAAGAACCGAAAAAAAAGAATCAAATATAATAGCTGGAAGCAGAATAATAATCTAATTTTACACTCTTCTACACTTTAACACATTCAAGAATATGGTACACAGTTTTTAAGCATAAAACATGCTGAGTAAAAAAAATTTCCTTCCATCACTCCAGAGCCGGCACTGCGAGATTAAAAGTGCTCTCTCTACCTGGCAGTCCAGGCTTCTTCCCCACACCCTCCTATGTGCGCATGAGCACAACAGTCAAACACTACGTCGCTGGCACTGTGAAGCGCACAATTCTATACAAAGATTTTTGTATATTTTTCATAAACTGGGGGATGGCTACTGGAGTACTGACATTAAGCTTAAGGAATATATATTGTAATAAAAAAAATAGAAAGAATTAAAGAAAAAAGGACTCGTTATACTAAGTGTTTTCGATAATATCAAGTGGAAATAGAGGGTGCTGCAGTTCCGCAGTGCCTATATACGAGCCGCCACTGAGTACAGGTCGTGAATATTTTGATGCAAGATCGACATACTATTAAAAAAATAGATCTATTGCTTTGTGTCACGACCCAACATTATAATTTGAAAACACCCATCGTGATAGAGATCTAAAATAGTCGTTTATGTTTATCTACTAGAAAATAAAATATGTTGGTTGTCACCTGTTTTAAGTTAGCGTTGTCATGCATCATGGGTCAACATTTAGCGTGTTAATTGCTGTTCTATTGAGGAAGTTTCTTTTTCTATTTTCGGCAAACGTGTGAATCAAGCTTTAAGGTTGATTTTTCTTGCTTCTTCGACAACCAAACTAATCATTGATGAATACGTGAATACCATAAAGGCCTAAAAACCTCGCTAAGAATTAAAATGGCTTTGTATTATTTTGATTACAATGTCATATTATTAAAAACGAGATGTGTTTACTTCTAGTATTTTGTTGTTTTACTAATACTTTTATGATCCATAAAACATAAATATATAACTACGAGTTAGTTTTATACCACTTTGTCATCCATCTTGCTTTTAAAAATAATCTTAAATTATTTCTGGATTATGTATTTTGGAGAGACGCAATTATTTCTTTCCGATAGAAGTGTTTAATATATTATAGGGTTTGTTTTCATTATTATATTTTGTATTTGTTACCTAAAGTAAAAAAATAAAAATAATCCAAAACTCTGCCTACCTCACTCAAAAGTAAAAAATGCTTTTTTTAAATAGTGCTTAATGTATTTTATTGTCTTTTTCCCAGAGTAGTAGTGGTAGGATAAGGTTAGAGTATAGGCCATAGGTTTTGGAGTGGAGGAGCCCGCTCAAGTTAATCAGCGTAAATAGTGGCATGCAAGAGAAAAATGTTGGCCACCTCTGATTTAGACTATAATTCAAGCTTATCTAGTTTGATTCACTGGTAACGGGGAAGTCAGGGTTTGAATCCCGAAGGGGGTAGCGGGTATTGAAAATTGTTTTTCCTAAGTAGTTTAACACACTTCCTACTCACAAATGTGGGCATATTCACTCTAAAATTCGACATTCCTGATCAATACTCTATGAGCGTAATTAAATAGGGTAATAATACGTATTCATATACAATCATGAGTGAGTATTCAACTCAAAGGTTGGTCCTGATGGCTTACCTCATTCATCTGGAGCAACACGCGCACTCAGCCCTTCGGCTGGCTAATTATGCCCGCCCGCTCTATCCGAGAGAAAGCACATGTGATATTAGTGAAGTAATAAAATCTGATAGTTATTATTATTAGCACTGCGTCTTACTACCCGTTCGGGTTGTACGCACTTACGCTAATGTGTAGTGGTAGGGTGATTATAAGATAAAATGGAGGACCTACAGTTTAACGTGGGATCTGAACCACGGTGGAGGCCTGGCATTCCACACATTCACAAGTTGTGATTAATACATGTACTGTCAGATGAGAAGGAAGGGTTTGGTAATCATATAAATCTGTGTCAGGACCAAGGATTGAACTTCGGACCTCCAGCACAGAAGTCCGCCACCTTAACCCTAGACCGCCAGGTCACCATAAATCCAGTCACTTTCTGTACAGAATTCTACGAGCGAGCTTGAAATATTGTTTGGATTTAGCCAAGTAGGTATTTCATTTACCTTCCAGGAATCTTTTACATCCCACAATTGACATGAAAACTACGGTTTTACTGTCCTCTGAAGAAAGTTGTGCAGCAGATTTCCATTGCTCTATTAAAATCCTTCGTCCTTGGCTGGGTTTGAATTTGTCACAGCTACCTGGCCCTCCCTACAGGTGTGTATACCTAGTTTTGTAGCGTTAGCATAGCTAGAACCTGGAGCATATTAATAATAACAATTGGTGGTATAGCTAATCATTGGTTCTTCTCATAATTTGATTAATTAGGGCACCAGGGTAGTTGTAGTGAGAGGATTATGCTTAGGAACATGCGTGTACCCATTAAGACCCATTCTCGGAAAGGGAATCCCTGTCAACAGTCCTCATTCACGGTCCGTGCTGGATGTTCCTTGTAACTATGTTATCCCTCACTTGCGGCTTCGGGGGGTAACTGTTTGATATCGTGATGATGGCGATGTTGTGCTCAGACACGTGTGATTAGGGGTGGGAGAAATGTTGGCGAGAGTGTCCCGGAAACGTTAGTCACGGTGGAACAGAAGGATGTCCCGGAAACGTGAGTCGTGGTGGAATACGAGGAAGTCTCGAGGTGGGGTGGTAGGGTGCTGGTCCCGGCAACGTGAGTCGCAGTGGGTGGTAGGGTGATGGCGGGAAGAGAGAGGGTTAGAACAATATTGCTCCTTCGTAACATAAGACAATTAAATATATTTATCAAACAGGTGGCACACCCGGGTTGAGTAGCCAATATCCGACTGCCTCTGATGCAGTCACAGTCGCAGTCACATATTAGCATGCTCTGATGCACCCTGAAGGGGAGCGTGAGAGAGAATTCCAACACGTACCTACCAATTGGTCACACCGTGTAGTCTCAGATTCTAAAATAAACGGATTTTCGCATTTCGTGAAGTTTCTGAAACGAAGAAAAACATATTATTAATATTGGTGGGGAAAAAAAGTATATTAGGAAACCGAATAAGGGTTTTTAGAGTTACGTGTGGAGATACTACTCTATGGAGGGCTTGGTGGGAGCCTCCCAAACCACTGTTTGACACTTCTCGCTTATCCGAGCAGGGCTTTGGGACGTCATTGGCACCCTCCAGGGTCTATGATGTAATTATTAAGCCCCTGGATAAGAGTATTGGTGGTACCGGTAAGTATGTCATAGAAGGACTGCACCAGCTTCCGAAAGTGGTCCTTGATGGTTGGCGTATCCAGGTCACGATGCAGAGTCACATTTCAAACGTACCCAGGTGCATTCACAATGATTCTCAGACACCTGCTCTGGGACGCCTGCATCCTCGTCATATAAGCGTCCGCAAGGTGGCCCCAAGCAGGACACGCATAGTCGATGATTGGCCTGAGCAACTGCTTGTACAAGTCAGACAGTTCTTTGTAGGCAGGGTTCTACGCCTGTTAAGCAATGGTCCTAGGATTCCCAGCATTTGCCTCACCTTGTTAAGTCTCTCGGTGTACTGTAGACGCCAGGTCAGTTTGGTGTCCAGCCTAAGTACCAGGTAATTAGCACTGTTCGCCCATCTGATCTGCTCTCCGAACAGCTGGAGTGGAGCCGGCCTGTAGAACTTTCTTTTCCGTGTGAAAAGCCCTGCTGTGCTCTTCTCCACGTTAATACTTGTCCACCAGTTGGTCAGCTACCCCTCCGACTGCATCGGGTGCATCTGGAGTCGCCTCTACAACAGCTGCCCTCACCACGACTCCGCTACTAGAGCCGTGTCATCCGCATACAGTGCCAACTTGGTGTCTGAGAATTTATGAATGTCCTTCACATACAGACTAGTGGTAGTTAAGAAGGTGCGGTGGGATGGATAAGATTGTACAACCTTAATTAGGTAGAAGGGGAGGTTCAGGGAGAGAAGTTTGAAAAGGAGACCTTCGTGCCAAACACGGTCGAAGGCCTTTGCCACGTCTAGAAAGATAGCACCAGCCAACCTGTTGATGTTGAAGTTACTCGTGACCTGCTCTGCGAGCCGGACGTGTTGGTGAGGCGTGCCCCACCCGAAATCCAAACTGCTCATCCATCAAGATGCCTACCTCGTGAACATGTTGGGTCAGTCTCATCACTAAAAGTCTCTCGAACAACTTGCCCAAACAGTTGAGCAAGCTGATCGGTCGGTAAGACTAAGCTAAGGTGGGTCCTTACCCAGTTTATGAAAGCCGAGGACGTTGGCGTGCTTCTAGAGCTCGGGGAAGTGACTCAGGAGCAGGACGGCGTTAAATAACTCCACGAGGAAGTCAGTCGCCTCCAAGGGCAGCTTTCTGAGGACTATGTTATTGATACCGTCGCGTCTGGAGGCCATGTTTAGTCTTATAGCAGTTAATGCTTGTGATATTTTCTGTCACTTCCGTGGGTTCAGGTTCATCCAAAGCTCTTTACGAGATCGCGCCGATGACCTGAGCCACGTGCGCAATGTGCATCAGGTACCTGTCCTGCACGCACAGGCTCTCAATCTTGTCCTCCCAGACAGTGTTCCGGTCTTGGACCATCTCGCAAACCGCATTGACTTTTCGGCTCCAGTTGTCCTTGTCTACCAGATCACTAGAGATTTGCCAAGCCTTCCTCAGCTGATTTTTATCCTGGACATGCCTGAGGATAAAATCGGTCAAAGAAGCCTGTGGCGTCCCCTTATGACGGTCCCTTGGCGTCGAAGCTTCGAGCGACCCTTTAATGGCGGAAGTTTTGAGCTCCGCACCACGATCGATTTCTGCTGCGGTTCGAAAGATAGGGATGAGTCCTAACCTCTCTCAACACATTCGTAAACCTGTCCCAGTCAGTGTGCTTAAGGTCGGGGTTTTCGGTGTGGTTTATGAAAGACACTGCGCGTCCCAGGTTAACAATAATGGTATCGTGATCCGTGTCTAGCTCAGCTAGAGACTTCAACACTGAACCCCATCTGATCCCTCTGGAGACAACGAAGTTGAGGACGCCTGGGAAACCAAGGAGATTGTGAGGGGAGTGGGAGGGCCAGAATCCACCAAGCCGTGTAGATTTATGACGTCGTGGAGCAATCCACCATGAGCGCACATAATCCTAAAGCCCCATGAAGGGTGCTTAGGGTTGAAGTCACCACCGATTAAAACAAGCGTAGTACCTCGAAGCAGCACCTCCATGTTAGGCCTCGTAGCCCGGTAGAACCGGCGGTAGGGAGGGAAGTAGATGGAAAGGAGACTCACTTGTCCGGTAGAGGTCACCAGTTGGATAGCCGTTGCTTCCATGTGTTGGACGGGAGGAAGCGAAGATGATGTGATGGTCAAGGACCCTTCGGACCAGGACTGCCGTTCCACCCCTTCCCACATATAAGTTAATGCATTACTAAATATTAAATTAACATGATAAAAACTTGCTTCAGAGGTCAAATAGTATAAAACGTCACTCTCGAGTTAGACCGGTATGGTCATGACGAGGGAGATCGAGGTTCGAATCCCGATTGAGGTTTGAAGTTTTTTCCCCCGGATGGTTCCCTATACTTCTCCCAAGCAAATGTTGGTAAATTACCTCTCAAATGCGTCCTTTCCCATTCCTACTCGTTTAAATAGTCTAATTATTACATTTATACGTATAACCTGATCGGTTAGTAAGACGCAGTGCTAAAAAATAAAATAAAAACATAGTTTCCTAAAACTAAGTGTAAGGTTTTATCTTTTTACTCGTTTGAAACACTCACATGCTTACACTAATTGAGCGGGGTTGAGGAAGATAGAATTTAGAATATCTGTAGCTGCACCCGCGTGGAGGAATGATAAAAAAAAACGCTTACGTAAATACACATCCAGTGCCTGTTAGAATCTCGCCCGACTCATCTGTGAGTGGAGGTTCAATTTGTGATTTATCATTGTGGTTATTCTCATCCCCTATACACGCTAATTTAAGTGCACTTCCATTAATCTACGCTTTTTATCCCCTACCCTAAATAAATTAAACCAATAAGAGGAATTTAATATACCCACATTTGAGTGAAAAGGATAGCGATAAACCGTCACCGGAAAAGTGATCACACTTGCCAGAGACATGACAGCCATTTTTTTTAACTCCTTGAACCGTACTAAATAGCAGAGATCCAAACCCCATGCTTTACGATAACTTCTAAAAGTTATAAGAAAATACTAGGTGATATAACAGCTAGTATATTTATGACGGTAGCTACACACGACAGGGGGTTCGAAATCCGATATTAGCTCCATGTCATGATATTTTACCTGGAGATCGGATTCCAGTAAGGTGATTTCCTAGTATCTCTCTCTACGCAAATGTGGGTGCGGGTTCACTTCCTTGTCCTTACCCTTGTGACCGAGTCACAACATGGAAAGAAAAAGATTGCATGGACTCACCAACTCTGCCTCCATTTGGCTGTTCTACGAGGACACACACAAACACATCGTCTCGCCACCCAGATTGTTTTCAACTGAGACGAGTAACCGTCAGCGTAGTTGCGCCTCTAGCCTGCCCCACCCCAAGAGAGAATAAATAAAAGACGATCTACATGCGCTGACCCGTGCGCGCCTAGTGACAGTGCTCTGAAGTTAACGGCCGGTCGAGGGGCGCGAGATTTGAAATCTCGTCCTGAACATGTGAGAATCTTCCCGAACAGTGCACTTCCCTTCCCCCTTTCTTCTACCTTGCTTCCCGCGCTCATGAGAACACGTGACGCTACCTTGGTTGTATATAATGGCAGGACTCTATTGCCATGACACACATTTCTCCGCATTCTCTAGGTGAGGCACTTGGTGTCAATTTTAGATTTAGTTTACTTGTATCAAAATTCTGTTTGGGTAACGATGAATTCTAAATTACGTTTTGGTCGATATTTATTTACTATTTAACTTTATTTATTATATATGGGAACTGCAATTTTTTGTAGAGGTCATGGCAGCGCAGTTTGAATTTAGGGATATTACTATTCAGGTTGACGTATCACATCCGCTTCACGGATTGTTTTGGGGCTATTTACTCCGCCATGTTTGATGTGCGGGATGTTTAGTTATATCGTACCTTTTGAGTATTTGGGTAAAATCATATTGAATGATCAATGTTACTGTCATTAGTGGGGGATTGAATTTCCATTGATCCTAACCTTGTTGGTTAAGCCTGGGGTCGCGAACCCACGCTCTTAGTGTATTAGTATTGTTGATTGCAAGGTTATTCAATTTTAATGATGCATCTGTATAATGGATCTTGGTTAATTTTTTGAGCTTTTGAATAGCTGTAATGGTAACCTTTTTTGGGATCTCTCTCTTTTTCATAAGTTATCGGGGAGTCGCCGATGGCGAATAATCAATGTCTAGTGTTTATTGTTAGTATGCAGGTTATTGTCCCTATATACAATCCTTGTCATTGTACTTTACGGATTTATATGGAGGTCAATTTAAATGTTTGTTTATTCTGTGGGTCCCTTCGGCGGCCATCTTATTGCTTGGGGTCGTGCCCCATATCTTTGTTTGTATATGAGTTATAATGGCCTTATTTTGCCTACGCCTAACTCCGGGCTTGTCCCACTCTTTTCTCATCGAGTATTGTTATGGTTATTATTGAAAATAAATAAACTCTCTTTTGACCAACCTGACCTTTACCCTCATAGAGTAATTTTCATTGTTTCAAAATAAAAGTAATTATTTTGTTACCAAACCTATGTCAACCAATAATCAGTTGAGCTGGAGACCCCCTAAATGACCAAAGAGGGTGGCAGCCAGTGGACTAGGATTTAAACTCCCTAAAGTTTAGTATATTGCGAGAGTGCTGTCTTAGGCGCAAGTGGGCATGCCATCTAAATGTCAGGTTCATTTAATTATGGAGGGGGGAATCAAATCCCTGCAGAGTAAACTATTGGTATTTCTCCCTTCGGAATTTTTTTTAATCATCCCTACCGTACCATCATAACTAATACATAGACGTTTGACCCGGGAGATGTCGTGAATGCGAGTCTTTCTCGGGTGAACTGAGGGTGGTTTTCTACTCTCCCTCACTCCACGTAAACACTGGAACATTTCTACCTTACTCCTACGGTCCATGACGGATACCTACATCCACGCATGTCGATGGACGATACCAAACAACCGATTTTGTAGACTTTTGGGGTGGGGGATAGCGATCCCTAACTGAGGATTCTAAATCACCGTAAGGCTTCCTAGGCCCCTGATTGTGCATAATTAGAGCTGTGTCAATGCTCTCTAGTTGCGAAAAAACCCATTACCACACAGGGGGGGAGGTTGCGACATCATTCAAGGTTACAATCTATTCCTGTCTCTACTTGTCTTGTCTAGCCGCCAAACTGGTGCCAGGTATGAGTCATCGGGGAAAACTAAGGGGGAAGTGTTGCTACATAACACGCAATGATTACGTCACCGGGAAAAAAGCGTTTTGACCCATTGAGCGGAAGTGGGGTTCCCAAACGCCCCTCCATCTATTTGTATGTTTTAAAACATTATCATCCTCTCCAATTTTTTTAAATCATATAGTTTTTATAAACTATTTGGAGTGGCCCTCCTTCAACAATTTTTTGAAAAATTGTTCACTCTAAAAGCTATAAATTGTCTTTGCCTTGATTTTTTTTAAATTGTATTCTTTTAAGTGTTCCTAACCTATAAATTTTTGAAATTTGGATGGCCCTCGAAACTATTTAGAGTGATTCTCCCCTTAATTTCTTAGGATAGTTAGATACCTTTATAAGATAATCTTTGAAGGGTTCTTCCACCGACAATATTTTGAAAATTGAATAATTTCAGAAACTAGGCTATTTGAGGTGGTCCTCGCCTGAAATTTCTTCAAAATGACATGCATCTATAAGCTATTTGGAGTTGTCCTCCCTTGGATATTTATGAAATTTGTATGACCCTGGAAGCTATTTAGAGTTTTCCTCCCCTGACTTTTTCTGCCTTTAGTTTAGTAGCTATTTAAAGCGGTCTTTTCCGGCAAATTTTTGATACTAGAATGCATCTAGAAGTTATTTGGAGTTTGATTTAAGGCCATCTTTCAGCTTCATATTCGATAATATCAGAGTATTTGAAATATATCTGTAGGGAGGGGATTTATTCCAGGGAGGGGCAAATTATTTTCAGGGGGCAGAGTCCCCCATAGTTCTACTGCTCCTACTGTCCACACATACTCTAGATTCGGTATTGTGGATGAACTGCTCTCAGGCCGTCTCTATGCAGTAAAATGTTCGTTACTCGCTATGCACGACAAATATTCATACATGAAAACTATTTTTTTTTCACACTTGCGTGATTTGAAACTTGAATAAACGTGGACAAATAACGGACATGTAGACCCGACTTAAGAGGTATCTACGCGTAAAAAGACAATAATTGTATAATTTATCTGTGCGATATTTTCTTTCTAAAATTTGAACTTTTATTTTGTTTTTTGTATTAATTTTCTAACTTTCTCAGGGGGTCAACTGACCCTTTGACTCCCCTTGAATCTTCGCCTGGGTTGGTTAGAGGACAATCAGATTTCAAAGGGTGAAGTTGGATAGCTGTTAATTCCAGTAGCCTACGCATTCTTGGCGTCAAACAAAAGAAAGGAAACAGACACTCGACTTTTTACCGCAATTAAGAATTACACTCTCATGTACGTACCTACGTTATTTTGTACCACGATCGCTTGCGCTTTTATGTACCCGTGCCCTTCGGTGGCATATTCCCCGAGCCTAAGGAGTTTCAGGGGCTCTCCTCCGGCAAACGTTTGGATGCCCTTAAGCTATGAAGTAGTCCTTGTCGATTATTATTTTTAAACTACACTAGTCTAGAACCTATTTAGACTGGTCTTCCCACATATTTCTTTTGGAAACAACCATAAAAGATATTTAGAGTAGCTCTTGTCTGACTTTTTAAAATATCAATTAAATATCTTTATATCTATAAGATATTTAGATTTATTTTCAATCATATCATTTTCTAACATATAAGAGGGGAGTGAAATAAATCTAGAGGGTGCAAACATTATTTTTAGGGGTAAATCCCAACCAGAAACCCCATTCTCTCAGTTCTGCTGCCATTGGGTATGCCTTTATGTATTTAATAAGTGCTCAATGTAAGTTTTCAGACTTGAAGGGAGGATGTGCTATGTAAGTTTATAAATATTAAGAATAAGTAAAGCACTTAAATAATTTAATCCCTCCTCTTAATTACCATAAAAAATCCTCTACAGCTAGCTTCTCATTATATTCAGCTTTTAGAGGTATTTGATATTAGTAAATTGTCTTCACCTCTATGGCCGTAAAGGGGCTTTAGCCATACCTGTACCCCAAACCCCCCCTGAAATCTTGACCTGGCTATGACCTTGCTTTCTCATACGGTAGGATCTATATTGTAATTAAACACACATACAAACCTAATCACATCATTCCCTTACGGGGTAGGCAAGAAACTGTACTTACTGTATATTTATAGCTCAAAAAACAACTTCGTACTTAATGCATCCACACTTACCTATCCTTGCATGCTCTTTTGTTCACTGTTTCTCACCCTTATTGCAAATACTTGTGAAACATAACAACTTCAAAAACTCTCTCTCTCTCCCCCTCCTTTCTGGAACATGGTGCAACCGAAAGAAAGAGAGAATGTTCCAGAACATATTTTTTTTCGAACTAATCACCTGAAAAGAAGGTTATTTTACTCTTTCGGACCTCAACCTTATTTGTAGGAATGGTCTACGAAACATGATCGCTCTAATTTCACTCGATATTAACCCTTGCATAAAACTGTCCGTGACGCGCTAATCTATCAAGTTTAAGGTGCCGTAGAAACAAATATAATAGTTCAGGGTCAAATGTTTATTAAATAAAATAAAAATAAATTAGTTCTGAATAACTGAATTCACATATAGATAAAATTAAATCCTGAACCTTGTCATCATCACGCCGGGCTTCCTTACAAGTGAATCCACATTGAGAGGCTTAACAATAACTCACAACGAACACTCCAAAAGAATCTCTATACAACACCTTAGAAAATCATTGTTATATTTCCTTCACTAACAATGCTCATTATACTGAATGTATATCCATATTATTTGAACTAGTATTAATGTATTATTGTATTTGTCTTCTTTTTTTTTACGAGGGCAGTGGGGGGGGGNCAAATCCCTCCCCTTCCCAACATCCCGCGGATAGAGCCATGGCCTGTACCCAAAAACATATTTTGGGGCTCATGGCTAAGGATCCCTGCAGAATCGCAAGGATTTTTTTCGTTTCGTTTTAAACTATTTAAAGTGTTTTTTACAAACAAGTTGTCGGTTTTAGAATTTTATAAGATCCATTTAGGTGGTAAATCGGACAAAGCACTCCCTCAGCTCCGTCTCATTTCTGTAGATTCTCTTTTCTAGCCCTTTCAAGACATGGGTTCTTTTACTTCGTAAATCCGCTCTATTGTTATGGTGTTGTTATGGAACGTGTGGTTTGATGTACATTAGTAACTGCTCATTGTCTTGGAACAAGATCGACTGTAATAACATCATGGTTGAAGCTAGGTTTGAGAGGAGGTTTAACTTCTTCTGTCAACATACTTTTGTGCATTGGATTTTTACATTTTTCTTCTTTCCCTAGTTGGGCTTTCTTCATTATAGTTACTCTTAGTAGTTTTATTTTTCCTTTTTCTTTAGTTTTATCAATTTCCTTTATTATAAAATTATTTAGCCATTGGGCCACCTCATTTTTAATCATTGTAAAATATGTTATTTAGTTATTGGAGGTATTTAACGTGCAATTTCTGAACTGACTGATTATATCAGCAGACGAAAATTTCTTTGAGCGAGAACGAAGGGGCCTACCAATTTTGCCGGAAAGGTATTTTCACATAGCTTCCAGGATTCTTTTACATGCCACAATTGACATGAGACTGATGGCTTTACCTCCCCTCCGAAGGAGGTTGTGCTTCGGATTTTATCACTCAATAAAAATCCATTAACCCCGGTTGAGTTTTGAATCCACGATCATTGGGTTCTGAGGTGAGAAATTTACCCCAAGACCATCGAGGTCGACTATATTTTAATTCTTATGGCTGTGATTTGATTCGAGAAAGTCTATACATAAAAATACACGCAGATAGAGTAATAATTGGATCTTTGCTCACGGCCCAGGCAGTGAAGATGAACACAAGGGAGGAATAGGGAAAATGGTAAACTTCAAAAACACCCCC